>LQNS02277997.1:9740648-9784949 GCA_001587735.2 Parhyale hawaiensis | reverse complement strand
ATAAATTGGGGTACGTCGCGGTGTATGCTGCCTGGGCATGAGTTGCGGCACGTCGCGGTGTGTGCTCCTTGGGCATAAATTGGGGTACGTCGCGGTGTATGCTGCCTGGTCATAAGTTGGGGTTCTTCGCGGTGTGTGCTGCTTGAGCATAAGTTGCGGCACGTCGCGGTGTGTGCTCCTTGGGCATAAGTTGCGGCACGTCGCGGTGTGTGCTGCTTGGTCTTAAGTTGGGGCACGTCGCGGTGTGCATTACTGGCAGTTGCACACTGTACCGCTGCATCATGTGCTGCTAAAAGTTGCGTATACATGCATTGCGAAAGGGCTTATAAGTTTATTAACCTCTTAACTGCTGACAACACCTCTATTTCCAAATGAGCACACTTTTGCTTTACATCGTTTCACGTAACCCTCCGTTCAGCTAAAAAAAAGGAATAGGGACCAAGTGCTGTTGACCTAACCTGAGAATGACCTTAATTGCACAAGAGATTAGTCAGCCGTTAATAACAGTTTTTTTTTGGCAGGCACTGGTTTAACAGAAAACCTATTTTATGGAATACTACATCACTTGGAATAGTTGCACTGTATTTCTCTATTTGATCTTTTGCATTCTTGATGTTACGCAGTGTGCTACAAAGCAATTTTAGATCTCTATAGCCACTTGTCCTACGGTTTGGCCATCTTGTATTTTTTTTTTTAAAAGTCCAGTTTCTTTTTAAGGGGACCTTATGCCCCATGAAATCTTTATTGTTGGACTTATCCCAATAAAACTTGGTACAAATATGTAAAATCGAAAAAGAATAGCTTTTGACTCAAGTACTTTTTTCCATTTTCGCCATAGAAGACGAGTTATTTGAAGAAACCGATTTTCCGTTTTCTTTGTATATTTCGTTTTCTATGGCGAAAATGGAAAATGTTCATGAGGCATACCACAATTTTTTTCCGATTTTATGTATTTCTCTCAAGTTTCGCGAAGATCGGGAGAATAATAAAAAGTTTTTGAAGAAAAAAAATTAAGCGTTGCAAAAAACCTTACCCTCAGCCCCCTATTCTACCCACTTAGGGTTACACTGTCTGCCTAAAATTTTGCCTGCGTGTCCGTCTGATGTATAGCTACTGTTTAATAAAAACAAATTTTGATAGTAAGGTTTTTTGGATATTGTCCCCTTAAGATTAGGAGATTTTCAATCTTTTTTTTCGGTAATTTCTTGATCACAGCATTCCGTTGTCCATTTTCGTTTGCTCTTTTCATAATTGGGGGCCACTGTGTGCTGCTTCAATAACTAGTCGTGCAGAAATAAACTAAAAAATATCTGAAAATCGAGAACTCACCACATCACCTAAAATTAAGGAGCTCTGGGGCGTGTTGCAATCAGACACCGGTGTTACTCTCACAGTGTTACACGTGCAGCAGTGAATGCGACGTTCGATCTCAGCGGCCCAACGAAGTGTTGCAGAATTTTCGGCAAGCTTGAACATATCCATTTCTGGTGGAGCCTTATTTTGGCTTCATTTTAGAATAAAAAGTTAAGAAAACTACACAAAAGTGCTTCACATGCTAGAATTCAAGTAATATATGGCAGTCAGACATTTTTTCATACTAGGCTAATTATCGAGTATCATAGTCAATGTTTGTAAGCAAAGACAGTGTTACCCAACTCGAAACCCTAGAATTTAGGAGGGTTGTTGTCGGTATCATCCGGTGCTGTGCAACCTGTGTTGCATTAGAGGTTGGTGTAGCACATGCGACACCGAAAACCTGATCGCAACACGCCTCAGCAACCACATATTCCAATATTTTTCTGTGTTTGACCTTGCTTGAGTTTTAGTTAGCCTAATTGGGATTGAGGTATCAGAAATAATTCGACCTATGGGAAGAATATAACCTGCGAGGAATTGATCTTACTGGAGGGTTACCAGTACAAAGTCTTTGGCATGTATACCACTTTAACGATCTTTGTTTTTTAATAATCTGAGGTATTGGTGGAACAAAAAAAAAAAAAAAAACTACAATTTTTATTGTTATACTCATTTCACAATGTAAAATTGCCCCCTTAACTGATGAGAGGACATTCACTTTGCATGCCTTTCAACCTAAGCATTTTCCAGAGATGTCTTGAATATCACCTTTCACTGCATGTCAGGACGGCTTGCGAGGGGAAGGTTCACTCCTAAGTTTAAGCGTGGGATATTATCCATGTGGTCCGGCACAGCCAACCATCCGCTTGTCTCTATGAAGTTTTAACATCTCCAGTTATGCAACAAATAGTGCTATGCCTGTGTAAGTTTAAGCGTGGGATATTATCAACGTAGTCCGACACAGCCAACTATCCGCTTGTCTCTATGAAGTTTTAGCATCCCCAGCTATGCAACAAATAGTGCTATGCCTGTCAAAATTGGTATTTAACTGGGTAATTAAGAGCTTAAGGCAGATTGGCAAGGTGTCTAACAGCAGTCAGCAGGCCTGTCTCTCTTGCCACAAGTCAAGTGCTAGGCTCAGTTAACGCGTCATGAATAAATTAGCACTAAGTCTTCTCCATATTTGCAAGTTCATCAGCCAGCACAACGGAGAGCTCCTGCTGAGCGACTCCTCGATATTTGCTCGTCCCTCACACTTCCTTCTTGTGTCTTAGCATGTGCTGCTCTTCCTTCTATAATCTCTTATGCCCTTCCTTTTGTTCGCTCCTCACAGCCTCTCTTCTGTCTTAAGGGTTTACTCCTCTTTTTTCTTTAATCACTTATGCCCTTCCTCTTGCTCGTTCCTCACAGCCTCTCTTCTGTCTTAGGGTTTACTCCTTTCTTTTTCTTTAATCTCTTATGCCCTTCCTTTTGCTCGTTCCTCACACTCTCTTCTGCCTCTGCTATCTCAAGGCTCGCTCGGCTGCTTTCTTCAGTTACTTATATACGCAGAAAAGTATGTTCTTTACGATAAAAAACACCTGGTTTCTTATCACTAACGAAGTAATATTTTAACTACAAAGAAACAATAATTAATCGTAAAAGACACTTTTGTTCATCACAGCGCTCTTGATCAACTGTTGTTCATCACTAAACGACAATGTGCATTGACGCAAATTCAAATGACAAGGTAGTTTGCAGTTAACTAATTTTGCTTAATGGCAAACAACCATTTCTCTGTGTGTACCTTACCATTTCCACTGTCCCCTCACTCTTGTTTGTCCTGTTTTCTACCCCTTTATTACATTTCATTTGCTCTCCACTTCAATGTTAATCACTTCTCTATCATACTTCACTTTATTTGCCTTGCATTTAATTTTTCTTCTCCTTTCCCTAACTGCACTTCATTTCCCCGAATCCTGATTCTAATTTCCTCTATCGCTTCTCCTGGTCATTTCTCTCAGCGCTTGTGTGTTTCACTTTTTCTTGTTTAAGTTTATTCTTATTTTTTATGGCCTTTTTCCTATGTCATAATAGAATCATAAGAATATACTGACAACCTATACCAGCATTGTGGAGCACGTCACGTCCACTCTCGGTACATAGCTCTTACTGACAGCATTATAAGGATTTCGAAGTACGTGCACAACGTACACATGAGTTGCTCATGCTGGGATGTCGTGACACAGTCATATATACAGGTGACATTACACACTAGCACTCAGAGCATTGAAAAGGTTTTCAAGAGACACACTGTCGGAATACAATCTAATACTGCCTATATATATTCCATTTGAAGGTCCCATGAAATTATGTAAATGATATAATGTATACATGCATCGCACTCGCATACTGACAGGATGGTACACAGTAAGCGTATACATATATACAGTATAATCCAGCAGTTTCTCGTCCCGTTACCTCCTGGTATTCATCCAGATGGGGGTTCATCCGTCTGCCGTTGTGTTTTAATAGAATAAATACCGGGAGTGGAGTCAAGAACTCGATCTGGGGCCCAGAGATTACCTCTACATCAAGAAAAATTACATATTTTAGTACATGCACAAACCATACTCGTATTTACAGCGTGTGCTCAAGGACAACATGGTGCGCTCATCCGTAGACGTAACGATAAGTCAAACCATAAGACTTGCTCGACATTCTCTAGGGTAAAAGTTGTCTGATTTTTAACGTAAAGTCTCGTCGCGAGAGGCTTTGTGAGCATGCCAAAGTTTGCTCGTATCATCGCAAGACTGAGCGACTCTTTTGCTTCTTAGGTTATTAAAATCTGGAATTGCAGTGAGACTCTCGCTGGAGCTGACATGTCTACCTCCTTCCATCCATCGTCCCTTCTTTTTTCCTTTTCTTCTTCCTTCCTTCCACCATACCGAGGAAAAGTCATGTCGTATGCTCAGTGAAATATTGCATTTGTAGCAGTAATATTTACTGTCACATTACATGCACTGCGTTCAAGTGTCTCCGAAAGTATACATACCGTCAAATGCTTTCAACGTCGTCCTTTCTGATGCCCTTGTATATATAGCTACGTTGCAAGTGGCAGCAGAAGCCCATTTCTCAGAATGTACTACACTGATGCTCTGAACGACATCAAAACTCTAGCAGGAGTCGACTTCTTTTATTTGATTCCTAGGGTATGTGCAGTTTTTAAAGCCAGAAACCACTGCCCCGGCACAACATCACGCGATAAGAGCCTGAGAGGCACTGTGCACCGAGGAGATCTTGCTCGCTGGGTTCGTTAAGGCCTTGGGGCTGAACACAAACGACAGCGTCGCCAATGCAGAGACTGCTTTCGCTTCACGAGAATGAGCTGTACGAACTGTTAGACCCCAATCGGAAATTTATATACGTTGCTAGCTATAGGCATTTATTGGCTGCCTTTAGGTAAATAGTGAAAGGTATACGATAACATAGAATAAACGCCTATAAATTTTTTGATTGGACCTTTGCACTTTCTCGCTTGAGGAATTTAGCGTTTTCCGTATGATATTTATATCTAACTGTAGCGTACATCGAGCTAACAAACTGAACAAAGTCAATTTTGATCAAATTTTTAGTGCCCAGCAAAATACGTTCAAAAATTGTCTTGCGTAAGAGTATATCACTTTAATATAATGAGCACATGCATAATTAAAACAAATAAAATTGTTAGTGGTCCAAGAATGTAGTACTTTTAAAGGTCATTGAAAAACACAATGTTTCATGTTTAAATTACGCTGCTCTGTATTTCTTCAACTAGGTGTAAATTGATAGCATTTAACTGACACTTACTACTTGCCGGTTTGAGCTGTCATGGTACACATAACTCGATAAGACTAATATTGGGCTTATGAATTGGTCATAATCGTGTCGATATTATAGTAGTTGCTTCCGTCCATTGGTTGTTTCTTTTCAAGTACATTCAAGTTAAATTTCGATAAATGTTATTATATTATTTTCCAGAATTACTACTTTACACCCACACCGTCTAGTCTTCTCGTTGAATTAGCATTATAGAAATAACCTTATATAGTCTTTTGGCTGGTAATGGGCTAAGTTGTCTAAGTACAAGTGCAGCGGTAATTTATTTAACAGGGTTTTAGGCGACCACTATTTGCCACCCGGTTTAAAATTTTCCTCAAGAACGTTCGATTTGCTTTTGTTCAGGAGAGCTTTAAGCCTTGTAATTGGAAGCTAGATTTGTATAACAGAAATTAATCCCGTTCTCATGGCGCATCAATTTCACCGCTAAGGTATTTTTCAGATTATGTAAAGCGCCTTTAATAACAGCTTGTGTGTGGTAGCGAACCGAAAGCGAAGATTTTAGGTGACAGTGTTACAATTTAACTGTGTGTCCGCGCAACGTACATGGTCTGTGTCTGTTCAGGTGCTCAATGACTAGGAGTCTCATGTCAAGAGAAGGACATGCTATGCTGTGGACTGTGGGTTTCAGTGAGGACTCTATTTCATCACTGACCAGATTACTCAACATAATTGGTAAGAGTTAGGAGGCTGTCTTATACACAGACGATTAGAATATACCGTACTCGGGAATAATCTAAAACAGGGTCACGATTCAGTAACGGTAAATTGAAGACTTCTAAAGGAAACTTGCTATTTCTAAACATCTTTGTTAAAGCCAAATTCGCCGAAGCCCGATTTACAAGTATACCAGGTTACAAGGATTATTTGCCCTATGTTACAGTACATTCCTATGGAAAATCTTTCATAAACAGGTATAACAGTCAATTGTACATACAGATAGGGTTAAGAACCACCCCCAGTAAAAATCAGATATGGAGAACTTGCACTCCTTTGGTGCACTGACATGAGGATTTTACTGTTCTAACTGGGCGAGTACCCACCATTATAATATATATATATTATAGCCATGTTGTAAAGATACCAAGTGATGAGGCAGAGAGCATATTCTAGTCGTTGCTTTTGTCCATTGGTTGTTTCTTTTCAAGTACATTCTAGTTAAATTTCGATAAATGTTATTATATTATTCCCCAGAATTACTACTTTAGTCCCACTTAGCACCATCGCTTGAAATTTCATTCCAATTTCCATTGGTAAGCACCGATGCACCGGTTACGTAATCCTTACTTTTCCAGTAATTAATGCAGTTCAAATTTCATGTTCTTACGTAAGCCTGGACTACTTGAAAAACTTCCAACATCACACCAGAACGCCTCAAAAATAGCTGATTTTGTGCTAAAAGAAAAGTTACCTCAGACATGATAAGAACTTGAGGCATTTTTACCTGTTTCTTTTACTTGCTGGAGAACTCCAGGCAACAGTGGCTAGCATTAAAACAAATTTTTTTTACATGCAACATGAAGAAGGCTGCGAGCAGCCATGAAGTTGAGTAAAATTTAAACAAGTTTTGCACACAATGAATTTTTTATAATAACTTCAGTAATTATTTCAATGAACAGATAAAAAAGAAATATAGCAACTTGAAGAATACTAAATATTAGTGTTAATTTCCACTATTAAAAAGCATTCTTGTGTAACAACAGTATAATGTAGTAACTAATTAAGTAAATAATGAAGCACCATACGAGTGCAAGCAAATGGAATCAGAAAACTCTTATTTTCATCACCGTTCTTCCTACAGGGCCCTTACTGACAAAAAAGCACAATACCTCTAGCTTCTAATCAATAAAACTTCTATTTAGTAGTAAACTCATTCAGCAAAAGAAAGCACCTTACTTTCAGCTTCGATCTATAAAAATGCTGTAGTACCAAAAAACAGTAAAATAAAGCCCCATACTTTCAGCTTCTGTATTATATGTGCAGAAAGTCTTAAAACAAATAACAGTAAAAGAAGCATCATATTTTCGATTTCCCCCTAAAGGGATCCTACAGTACGTATTTACGTCATTTTCGAGGTATGGAAAGCATAGGTGCCCATCCTTAAATATCGATATAATACATTCATTTATCACATCCTTCTGTACTAAAAAGTTGCGGGGTTATTAATGAATAAGGTACCATTTGTTTACGTTTCAACTACATTACACTGTGTATCCTTCCAGACTTTCCTGTTAAAAAAAATCCCATTAGTGTAAAAGAAAACTCCTTGCCTCTGTTTTCTGCATCTGAGTAGCTTACCCATAATGGCAAAAGAAAGCAGGATGCTTCTTTTTCTTTAGTGTGCAGTACATCCTGTTTCCCATAATGAAGGTAGGTTGCTTGGAAAGCTTTACAAAAACCCTCTGAGACGGAGATATTAAGGCCACTGAGTATGAAGCCAAAGATGATATTACTCTTATAGATACCCTAATGACAGACATAGATAAATATTGTGGCATGGTTATGTAAAGTTTAATACAGTGGAACTTCTAAAAAAAAGCCAGAAGGATTGTCTAAGTTTCGAAGGAGGAGGTGAGCGGCAGCTTTGAGACGATACTTTTTAGAGCATGTTTGTTTCTAAGACATTTTTCTGTAGCTAATACTACGAGAAATCGTGAGGTTATAGAACTGAATATACTACCCTTGAGTTTTACTTCTCCGTTTTCGCTCGTTACTCAATTTGGTGTGGGCTATTGCAATCATTCAGGACCGATAAGCGTTGTCTGCAGTCTATGTTTCTCAGGATTTTTCCAGTTTCTGCCTGGCAGTAAAATATTCTATTTATAGTGTCTCCGAAGGATTTGGTGATAAGACTTTAAAGAATTTGCTCTAATTTAGGAATCTTTGTTTGAAGAATTCTACCGTTCTCATGACGGAGACGCAAAGAAAATATCAGATATTGTTATAAGTATTTAAAGACTTTCTTTGAAGGACACTCTAGTAGTTACTGCAAAATACGGTATGATATCATTCAATACAATAACGAAAAACAAACAAATATGGTTAAAATTTATTTTAGACATAAATGTTTAATTGCATTCTTAATTAAACTTTGATATTTCAGTCACTCTCCAGATAATGTTATTTTCACGCAGCTACAAAAACAGTTATATTTTTCTCAAGTAAAAAGTTTAATTTAGACTTTCTCTCTAGTCACAAAGCATACGCTTAAAATTTTGCACCTAGAACTGGATGCAACTCATAAATTCTAGAGACCTGAACAGTCTATGAAAGCAAGCGTGCTACAGGATCGCAGTATTAGGCTGCAGTGCTCCTTTGAATGTCAGCTTTGAAAAATACACCACTCTTTTGAAACTATAGCGACTTGCTGTGGATTTGCTCGCATTCATGCGCCGAGGGAATATTTTCAAACAGAAAAGAACGTAACTCGCTGCTTTGATTGAAAGTGATATTCATTAGGACAGACATGAAAAGGGGTAAATAAGCGCAGCACAATTTCATAAAAATTATATATAAAGTAGCTGCGGTGACTGCAAACATAAAATTTTGTTAGCGTGAAAAAAGTAAATCAAACGAACTCAAAATTCGGACATATATATATCGAAAGTTTGCACGTGCCATTCATGAAAAAGTTAAATAACTAGAAATGGTGACCATTATGAATTTTAGCGAATTATTGGATGATGTAAGACTGTTTAGACCGTAGTCCATCTTAGTGGATGTTTTAATGATCTTCAAGTCATGGCTGACTCGAAATGATTGGTAGGGAAGTATGGCAGCCGTGCAACTTCTGCTGTTCATGTGCATGTGAATTGCCCCTTTAAAGCCGAGTTCACATAAGCAACGTTTGCTCCACTAAAGCCTATCAGTCGTTCAGTGAAAATGTTGTTGTTAGGCTCGTTGATCTTCACACTAGACTGGGCGTGTGAACGGTGCGGTGCTGATGTGTAGATTTACTCAATCCGAAATTTATCGGCAGCCTGATAACACCGTGTGAATGCCTGCCTATAAATTTTCGATTGCAAAAGGCCTGACCATGGCAGCGAATAGAAAACTCACGATTAAAGTTTCAAACAATTTGAAGTTGAGCGGGTTAGATGATCTCTCGACCACGAGAACTAAATAGCTCTAGCCTATAGTCGACCACAGATCGTCAGAGTTATAGCGTCAAAAACGGAAGGTTGATGTGATTACTGCGCCCCTCCTATCGTCCCCATTTCTGGAGAGGTCAATGTCCTCGNTTCGTATCCACGGGTAGGAATTTATAGCTATATTATGTAAGTAAATAGTGTAGGAAGACATGATTTTTCAACGCCCCAATAATTACTTATTCCATGGTAAACAAATGCAAAGTTCTACCTTACACTGTGTATCCTTCCAGACTTTCCTGGTAAAAAACCCCATTAGTGTAGAAGAAAACTCCTTGCCTCTGTATTCTGCATCTGAGTAGCTTACCCATAATGGCAAAAGAAAGCAGGATGCTTCTTTTTCTTTAGTGTGCAGTACGTTCTGTTTCCCATAATGAAGGTAGGTTGCTTGGGAAGCTTCACAAAAACCCTCTGAGACGGAGATATTAGGGCCACTGAGTATGAAGCCAAAGATGATATTACTGTTACAGATGTCCTAATGAAAGACATAGATAAATATTGTGGCATGTTTATGTAAAATTTAACACAGTGGACCTTGTAAACTGAAGCCAGGCGTATTGCCTTAGTTCTGAATGGGGGGGGGGGAAGAGGAGGGGAGGATTGTCATGTAGAGACGATAAGTTCTAGAGCATGTTTGTTTCCAATATAATATATTTTTATTTAGATAATTTCATAAGAAATCGTGATGTTGTACAACTGAATATACCACCACTGAGTTTTTTTACTGCTCCGTTTTTGCTGGTTACTCAATTTGGTGTAAGTTATTGCAACTATTCAGGACCGATGAGTGTTGTACGCAGTCTAAGTTTCTCAGGACTTTCTCAGTCTCGACATTGCAGTAAAATACTTTCAAAGTAATCTAAGGATAAATAATCAAATTAACAAGAAGTGTCGACATAAAAAATGTTTACGTTTCGGGATTAAGTTCTCATCTTCAGAACTAAAAAGAACTAAAACAAGGATGTGAAATCTATAAAAACTAGGAATTTATTACGATAGCCAAGCTGGGGAAGGAGGGGTTATCGCGGCAAGTGTAAAAGGTGAATGACTGGAATAAGCTGGGGGGTTTTAATAAGAGTGCTTGTACAGTCGGTGCAGTTAGGGAACGTCGTTGGCGGAAGCCGTGTACAGTCGGTGAAAAACGTCCGTTGTGAATTGTAGTGAGGGAAACAGCTGAAGTCATTATGTTGAGGCTGGGATTAGTTTTATGAATGTGCGGAGATTCTAAAGTTGCAAGTTCTATTGAGATGGAGAAGTCGATAATGGAGAAGTCTTTCCTGCTAATAGAATTGTTGTTTTGTTCTGCATGAAGACGGGGAGCTGAATGTGAAGGTCTTGTTAATGGTAAACACATTCAGCTCCCCGTCTTCATGCAGAACAAAACAACAATTCTATTAGCAGGAAAGACTTCTCCATTATCGACTTCTCCATCTCAATAGAACTTGCAACTTTAGAATCCCCGCACATTCGTAAAACTAATCCCAGCCTCAACATAATGACTTCAGCTGTTCCTCTCACTACAATTTACAACGGACGTTTTTCACCGACTGTACACGGCTTCCGCCAACGACGTTCCCTAACTGCACCGACTGTACAAGCACTCATATTAGGACCCCCCGAGCTTATTCCAGTCATTCACGTTTTACACTTGCCGCGATAACCCCTCCATCCCCAGTTAGGCTATCGTAATAAATTTCTTGTTTTTATAGATTTCACATCCTTGTTTTAGTTCTTTTTAGTTCTCAAGATGAGAACTTAATCCAGAATCGTTAACGTATTTTTTATTTTGATACTCTTTGTTAAAATACTTTTATATATATATATATATTTTTTCCAAGGTGTTCGGCCGTCTCACTTTAAAAAGTTTGCTCTATTTTAGGAATCTCTGTTTCAGGAATTCTACCGTTTTCATGCTGTAGACGTGAAGGAAGAAATCTCATATATTGTGAGAAGCATTTAAAAAGACGTTCTTCGAAGGATACGCTAGTGGTTACTGCAAAATACAGTATGACATCATTCAATACAGCAAAGGTTAAAAAAAATCAAATATAGTTTAATTTCATGCGGACATAAATGTTTAATTGCATTCTTTATTAAACTTTGATATTTCAGTCACTCTACAGATAATCTTATTTTCACGCAGCTACAAAAACAGTCATAATTTTTCTCAAGTAAAAAGGTTGAATTTAGATGGTCTCTCTAGTCACAACACATACGCCTGAAATTTTGCACCTAGAACTGGATGCAGCTCATAAATTCTAGAGACCTCAACAGTCTATAAAAGCAAGCATGCTACAGGATCGCAGTATTAGGCTGCAGTGCTCCTTTGAATGTCAGCTTTGAAAAATACACAGCTCTTTTGAAACTATAGCGACTTGCTGTGGATTTGCTCGCATTCATGCGCCGAGGGAATATTTTCAAACAGAAAAGAACGTAACTCGCGGCTTTGATTGAAAGTGATATTCATTAGGACAGACATGAAAAGGGGTGAATATGCGCAGCACAATTTCATAAAAATTATATACAAAGTAGCTGCGGTGACTGCAAACATAAAATTTTGTTACCGTGAAAAAAGTAAATCAAACGAACTCAAAATTTGGACGCATACATTTCGAAAGTTTGCACGTGCCTATTCATGAAAAAGTTAAATAACTAGAAGTGGTGACCATTATGAATTTTAGCGAATTATTGGATGATGTAAGACTGTTTAGACCGTAGTCCATCTTAGTGGATGTTTTAATGATATTCAAGTCATGGCTGACTCGACATGATTGATAGGGAAGTATGGCAGCCGTACAACTTCTGCTGTTCATGTGCATGTGAATTGCCCATTTAAAGCCGAGTTCACATAAGCAACGTTTGCTCCACTCAAGCCTATCAGTCGTTCAGTGAAAATGTTGTTAGGCTCGTTGATCTTCACACTAGACTGGGCGTGTGAACGGTGCGGTGCTAATGTGTAGATTTACTCAATCTGAAATTTATCGGCAGCCTGATAACACCGTGTGAATGCCTACCTATAAATTTTCGATTGCAAAAGGCCTGTCCATGGCAGCGAATTGAAAACTCACGATTAAAGTTTCAAACCATTTGAAGTTGAGCGGGTTAGATGATCTCTCGACCACTAGAACTAAACAGCTCTATAGTCGACCACAGATCGTCAGAGTTATAGCGTCAAAAACGGAAGGTTGATGTGATTACTGCGCCCCTCCTATCGTCCCCATTTCTGGAGAGGTCAATGTCCTCGCAGTGGACTCTGTATGGTAGAAATGTTGATGCCACAGTCCCGAGTATCACTGAAATTCACTTTCCTTGTGGTGAGGAAAATGAGTACCCTCGACGTCGAGACTGCAAGCGCAGCACTCTATCACTGCGTGACCAAGTATTTTCCGTGGACGTTAAGCCGAGTTTACATTAGGAACTTTCGTTGCTATCACAGCCCGTCGGCCAAAGAATGACGCTGCTACTTTGACGACTGATAGGGCTAAAAGAAGCGACGGCAGAATACTGTAGGTGGTATTTTTGACGCCGTCGACGCGAACTTCGGGTGAGCTTCATTTTATGAAACGCCCGATTCAATTGCTTTTGAACTATAATTTGCGTATTAGACAATGTTGTTTGCATATATAAATACTTCGTTTGTCTCGCCTCAGCACAGAGCAGAGAAAATATTGCAAATACTTTACAATTTCACAGTAATACACGAATCACGCCACAGCCAATGACGCGCCGTAGCTTATAACTTAGGTAAACATTTTATCGTGTAGAAGTATGAGTGTTACGTGCTTGAAGTTAAAAGGTAAAAAAATTATGGCATATAAAGACAGGTTGGCTGAACTAAATTTTTAAAGGCAAAAGAAGTGCTTATATGTGCAAATTTTTACTGTTTTATATCCAAATTTTGAATTAAAAACACTCCGTTCAGGCGTTTTATAAAGCAAACCTAACCTCAAAGGTCTATGTGATATAAACGAAAGCTGCAAGACACCCAATGACATTTCACTGGTGAGAGAAAATTTAGTGATGATCTAAAGCTGATTACTCTGTTTCTTCCATTTCATTGCTGTACATGCAGAGCATAGACAGTTTAGACCGAACCTTTTGTACTGACGTAATAACTTAACTTATTACTCACTGCTGTTTTGCCGCATGTCAACGACTGGTAGTTGTATCTAAACTGCTTTTTATGATGCTTTCTATTAAACATGATTGAAAATGTAGGTAGTTGATAGACATAGACTCGTCATTGCAACCAATTTGCGCTGCTAATCTATAGTTATTTAGCAAATATGTTGTGGTGAACGTTCTACAGTCAAACCATAACTAACCTCATCTCGAATATGGTTGATACTGACTCAAACTCCAATCGTGAGGAGCAGGATTTAGTTTTCATGCCCACATAGGAATTGCTTTAGTCAGTTCACAGAAAATCCTCTGATCCTTTCTCTGCTTAGACTCCTCTTTTGCAAGAGTATATTCTTTTGGTTGGGTAAAGTATCGAAGGGAATTGTCAGATTTTTAACATGAAGATGGAAACGAAGAATGGAAATATGTTTATCCTGACTATGTCAATTAGAAACCATCCTGGCTCACAGAAACACCCTCTGTAGTGGAAGCATTAACAAGGAAACATCTAGAATTTGAGGACTAAAGAGCTAGTTCTTTTCTGATAAAAGAGCACTCTAAAAGCGCATACCTCCACCAAACTAGGCAACGTTATCGAAAAATTCAAATTGGTTCTGAAACTATAATTTCCTTTTTAACAGCACCAAAATTTATTTGGTCATTAGTATATTTTGACGATAGTAGCTTCTGAATTTCCTTGAAGATTCGTTCTTAACTTTTTGGGTAGTTTTGCTAATAAACAATTAATCAAACACAGCGACAAACAAGCGAACGAACAAATAGATGATTACAAAAGGTTGGTTATTTAGTCTTTGTAATATACCTAACAACTCATGTAGTTTTCATTAACATTCGTACGTAACTTTTTGAGTTATGGTACCAAGGAAAAAAGAGGCAGAACAATTAAACAAACAAACAAACAAACAAACAAACAAACAAACGGTTGAACGGATGTCCACGAAAAGTTAATCATCTGTTACTCTTAATTGATATGATTAACAATCCCTGTAAATTTCTTAAGGATCCGTTCGTAACTTCTTGAGTTATCTTGGTGATAGTCAAACACACGAGCAGACCGACAGACACTCTCGACAAATACATAACCTCCTTGACGGATGTACCTAAAAACTGACACGCAGAGCGTGAGGCTCATTTGACGCTCAATAAATGTAGCGGTTAATGGCTAGTCAATTGGGGATAATTCACAGGATATTAGTAAATCTTTGATGAACTAGAGGACGATTGCTGGCGGCAGGGACTAGAGGGTGGCTAGTGATATTGGCTAGGACTAGTGGACGGGTACGTACATTATCAGAGATTTTAAGAATGGCTACTGGCAATAGCAGGAACCAGAGGAGGGCTGCCGGCATTAGCGTTAACTAGAAGATGGCTACTAACATCACAATATAGTAGAAATGTCACTGGTCATCCTCTAGTTCATTATAGACTTACACAAATATCGTGCTGTGGGACAGTGCCACACTGCCCCTCTGGCACCCACAAGCTGTCCCACCTCACGACCTAATTACAGTATTTTGTTTCATTACCACATAGCGCTGCCTTGCGTGCACGCACGTCCCCACGCTGCTTAGTTACCAGCAGTTTCACTCGCAGTTAAACTGCAATAATTTATCTGGCAAGATTGCCTCCGTTCTCATTTAGGGAATTTTCTGCAACAATTTCAGCTAATCTGCGTCGCCTGTTAAAAAGACGCTTATTTTAGCAGTAATATTTTACAGCAGTTCATTGTGCAGAGCCGCGCCGTGATAAGCAGGGCTGGTGGTGGGCTTTGAAGCGCCCAACTACCAAGAGAAAATGTTCAAATTGATGGCGGTCTAACGTAGGAAGAGTGTAATTCTTGCAGGCAAGAATTGCGCGCAATGATAGTGATAATAGCTAAAATATTAGTGTTCATGTTGTCTACATGACAGCCTGAGAAAGAGTGTATTTCTGGCAGGCAAGACTTATAATATATAATGCTGTTCATAGTAAGCCAAATTTAGATATTAACGTTGATTATATATGACAATCTAGTGAAGCTTGCAGTTCTTGAAATCAAGAATTGTAAAATAATAACCTTCATAATAGTAAGGGCGTACTCCTTGCTAGAAAAAGCAGATACATACAGTGTGGTACAACTGAGAATTGATATCATTGTTTAGCCACTCATGAGTACGAATGGAATAGTCTAATATATTTGGGGTATTTTGTATATTTTGTACCAACAGAAATTGCATTTAGCACTGCTGAGTAATGGTATACTTTACAAATCACTGTTGGATCTGAGACAGGTTAAGTATTTAAATAGATAGAATTGAGTACATTGACTGTTGTTGAGAAAAGGTAAAGTTAGTGATTGTAGAAAAGGTTAGTTAAATTTAGTGATCAGTGACCTTGACATGGCAACTAGTTAATATTATGGAGCGAGATAGTTATCGTTCACATCCAACGTGCAAAATTACAATTGAGCGCTATTTAGTATATGCATTTATTACACCTAGTTTCAATGATGGCTATGCTTATGATGTGGAAAAATTAGGCATGCCATCTGATTTGTGAGAACTGCAGGTAATGCTTTTATTAAGAGGGGAAGAATGAATAACAACAATTCATCACATGCTCGTTCAGTGCGGGGAATGTGTACTTCCAGCAGAAAGGTATTTTAGAAATGTTATACTGCTGAACATAATAAATAATGAAGGACATTTTATTAAAAATACATCCCAAGATGACAAAATATGCTTTTACAGTTAACGAGAATCACAACTGGATAGTTACCTCCGCTAAGGAGGTTATATATTCGTCGGATTTATCTGTCCATCTCTTTGTCTGTTATTCTGTCTGTCTGTTCATTTGTCTGTCACCAAGATAACTCAAAAAGTTATGGACGAATTTTGAAGAAATTTACAGGGTTTGTTCAGTATGATAGGAGGAACAGTTGATTAACTTTTGGTAAAGATCTGTCCATCCGTTTGTTTGTTTGTGTGCTTCATTTTTCTATTGCCATAACTAAAAAAATTATGGGCGGATTTTTATGAAATATGCATGACTTGTTAGGTATAATACGCACAGTTAATGGCCAAATTTTTGTGATGATCTGTATGTTCGTTTGTCGCTGTGTTTGATTTTATGCATGCTAGCACAATAACTCAAAAAGTTATGGATAGATCATTATGAAATTGACAGGTATTTTTAGGAATGTTAAAAGACATAATTGATCAAATTTTGGTAATGATCGGTTGGTCCGCTTGTGTGTTTGACTAATGTTTGTCAGAATGTTTGTTTGCAGCATTATTACTGAAGCTGTTAATACTGTTGAAGGGCACAAATAATTAAAGTTTGCTATTGATACAAAGATAATCATGGTCTCAGAAGCAATTTATTAATTTTTCGTTACTGTTTCCCTGCATGGCGGAGGTATGCGCTCTCAGAGTGCTCTAGTTAAAGCTTTATTTCAAGTCCAAGCGCGCAAGTGCTACTCATTCTCAATTATTATTTACACGAAGCTGCTTTACTATCAAAGCAAACATGTCTTCACCTACACAATTTAAGCGTCATAAGTAGAGCACGCCCTGTGTTTACTATAACCATCATGAGATAAAGAGGAGCTGCGTGCAAGTAGGTGCCTATCACGTCTTTGTTGCCCTTCACCCACTGCAGCTTTCATTTGCCTGAAAGGGTGCGGACAAAACAGCTGGAGACAATGAACTTTAATTACGCAATCCGTGAGCTCTTTTGGCTATTTAATGAAGCTTCTTGGCCAACACTAAGGCTTATAGGGGTGAACTGAACAATGCGTGCGTGTACATTTAATTCACTTGCGCCAGTCCTTTCATTATATCAAACGTTTGAGAGAGCAGAGGAAATGCCCAACCATAACTGTATATGGCTACATAGTTCCCTTCCTTTGCTGAACAGTATGAACAGCTATTTGCTGAACACTATGAACAGCTACATGCAGTGCTCAGTAGGCTAAGATAAAGTATAGAAATATCCGTAATACAATAAATTTGGATCTGTTTTAAGGCGCGATCTTAGGCTTCTCCTAATTAAACTTCTAAGGACCAAGTAAAACGTAGGTTGGAGCATTATTTAATATATCGCTAAAGAATGACACTCGTATTCATAGGGTTAACGTTAACAGGCTTGCACGATGCCCAACTAATGCCAGGGTTTTAGACCTGGCCTTTTTTTTACCCGACAGCCTTCCTTCCATGAAATAGTGATGTTCACGGGGTTCGAACCTGGGACCTGTTGATCGGGAAGCGGAAACTGTACCATAGCACCACGATAGCCTATCAGTGATGCAATGTTTTGTGCTCACTAAGAGTAACAAACCATCAGCTTATCTCCTTTTTCATTAAAAGTTGTTATGTTTTATATTGTATCAATGACGAGACAGGTAATTATTGATCCAGTGAATGTGTGTCTGTAAATTCATCCATATGGCTGTGCTATATTATAATTAATTCTTCAATGTATGGCTATATTACCCTTATTTTTACCCAAGCTCTCCTACCTCGCTACAAGGCTTTCTTTCCCATATTAAAACAAGAAGACAAAAGAACCACTGAAATGAAATAATACGATCTGTTTAATGTAGGGTTAACTATAACCACGCAGACAAGAGTAGATTTAGCCATGTGGGGCCAATGTGACTTTAACCACTTCTTAGCACATTAACCCTAAATCTTTTGTGTAAAGTGGGGAAAGGTAGAGACAACTTCACTTTCAGCTGGGTCGCCTGTGGTTTATTGCTGGAACGGAGATCGTCTGGTGGAAACCACGTGGAGCCAGCGTATCGAAACAACAACAATTTAGCTACGTGACTACCGCGCTGGTCCGGTCTGATACGAGCCACACACCCAATTCGAGTATTGCGTGGTAACCACATCGGTCCCATGTGGCATCTACCGCTTTAAAACGACGTTACGCTCTAAAATATACGTTGTGTTCACTTAGTAAAGTTGCTATGGAGAGAGCTCTGTAAGTAACGCGTACACCTAACCGTATACTTACTACTCTCCTACTAATCCATATGGTGTAGTAAATAGAGGAGCTAGGCATTTGTTTACTCGGCCCCCTAGTAGCAGGCGATCAATTGCATTAGGAATTAAGGCTACGCCGGGAGCCACCACTTGAGCCTGGTAATGTTGACCACTTTACGAAATTAATTTCTCGTCTTTAGCCAGACAGGAAATGTGCTGGCTGCACGACAGGCGTGGGTGGTCAGAAAATTTAACTGACTATTATTATTATTAGGTACTCTAAAAATATTGTAAACTATAAGCTGTATTCTTTGTTTAAATATTAGGTTGGAAACTGAGTTCTTCCCATTTTTTTTGTAATATTTTAGAATAGCAATACCGGCAACAACTGAGTTCAAGACCTAGCGATCAGCGAGGCCATGGAAATTCAGAAAGAGTTATTTATTCTAAATGTGCACATTGAGCTCAGTCAACTAAGGCCCATTGATTCCATTTCACTGTATTGTAACTACAATAAAAAAGCTTCATTACTCAGCTGACTTTTAAGGAGCGTCACACACATTAATGTCATTTTTCCGAGCATCAACTTTTTGCAGTACTGCCCTATACACTCGGTTTTGAAAGCAATAGCTAGTGCTAGCATGTAATAGCAAGCGCTTTGCTTCATACAAATGCTGTTTGCATGCACATAATTCGACTTTGTATTGCTTACTTCTGTCCTAACTGATACTTGTGTACGGGCAAATGTTCTTTAGATTAAGCAATAATTAACGGTTTTTTTTTTCAGTAAAACTATAAGTAGCGTTTCGGCCTTGTGCTCACGGTGGGAGTCGCAGCCAGGGTATAAGAGCATATACGGGGTGACCCAAAGAGTAGTAATAGCGGCAGCACCAGACAATCACACGAAGAAAAAGAACGCGCGTGAAATGACGTTATTTCGGACAAAGCCGCAGCAGCGTTCGCTGCTCATTTTATTGCATATAATTTTTTTTAACATAGGTATGTTACCTATAAGATGCATTCAGGAAGTACTAGTACTACGTTCTATAAGACAAGCATAGATAAAGCACTTCAATATTGATGATACAATCATTTTATGCCCATAATGTTGGGTGTGTGCAGCAGCTGCTTGGGCCGAAAAACGCCATTACACGCGCGTTCTTTTCTTCGTACGTCTGTCTTGTTCTCCCGTTATTATTAGTCCCTGGGGTTGCCAGAGAACAATAATTATTTCTCTTTTGGAAAAAATAGGGTCAGGCATCAGGCAGCTAGTGACGTCACTGATGCCAGCTACAATTAAACAGCACCAACGCAGACAAGCGTTTAATTTTCAATTTTTGGGGTGATCGTGAACTTATTTCAAGGTAATGTGGTAGTTGGTAGTCTGACTCAGTGAGTGAGGGAGAGCAAGTGCCGAAAATGTGACAGTTCATGTCTTTCAGCATATTTGAAGAGAATTTGCAGAGTTTACAAAGCCGCTTTCTATTTTTTAAGAAGCAACAGTCTATTTGACTCTTGGAGAAACAGAATAGAAAAGTGTAACATTAACCCGACAGAGAGTATCTTATACACGTGATGTATGATTTGTTCATGTCACCAGTAAGTCAGAAATAGCGAGAAACTACCAATATAATAATAATAAGTGACTCTTTAGCGTAAATTTCAGTCCGTGGTGGCGGGCGAATTTTCTTACGCCGCCATCTTTAGTTCAACTTCTGTATACTTGTTACGTGATAAGTAAGTGTCCAGTATCAAAGTCACATAGCTACTAGCCAAGCGTTGAATTATTTCTTCAGTTACTGAGTCTATGTAATTTTCAACTTCGTAATCAAGTCACTACAGACATAAGTACATTGCTGACGCAGCACTTTTGGATATCTGGGTTTTGCTGATCTCTGGAGCAGTTAGATGCATTGCTGTCGTCACATACAAATCTGACTGTGGTGCTTTGGCCAAGACGCAAAGGTGGCCGTAAGCGTACTGCCAGAAACACGCTAAGGCTTTTCCGTATCGCTTTCGGCCAATAATATTTGCACCTTGGGAACTACATCTCCTGGGACGCCTGCTGGCATACTGAGTGGGGCGATGGCTTTGATTTCTGTTGTGGCTGTTGCTGATGTCTAATCTTGCCTGCCGATTTGTGTGTCTTAGATGTTTGTCGTTTCCTGATGCTGATTCTAGTTTTACGCACAGACTTGAGTCTCCTTGGTCAGAATTGTGGCTGTTACTAATATCTGGTCGATGTACAGACTTGGGTATTTCTGGGTTGTGCTGAAGCTGTTTACTAATGTCTAATTTTGCCGATCAAGTTGTCTGTTTTTGATGTGTGTAGTGTCTGTTACTGTTATTTAGTATTGCAAGCAGACTTATGTGCTTCGTTTGCCTGGTGATTTTTGTACCTTTGATTCTTATTTTTTTATGGTTGCGGCGGTAACTGATATCTAACTTTACTTGCCGACCTGTACAGCATTACAGAGCACAGCACAGTTACAAAGCAAAAGAGAGGCTGCAAAGGCGAGAGCGTAATGTATGTTTCCAGTTCTGGGGCAATGTCTGTTCGAGAGCCGTCAGTGCCAGTCAGACCGTTGTCGCTTAAGGTTATGCCTCGCTGCGGCCTGTGGGTTTCCATTCGGGCTCATGTTACTTTTTGATACTTTTGCGGCTTTTTTGATGTCTAATATGCCTGCCAGCTTAGTATTAAGCTCCCTGTCGTAGCAAGCTGAGCTCAAAGTTATTCAGTGAATGATTATTATTATTATTATCATTGTTACAATTATTAATATCATCATTATTGTATCAGTATAAGAGTATGCTAATTTTGTGAGCTAATAAATTGTTACAGTTCGAACCTGAGTATGCAACTGTAGACTAGCGTACAACCTATCGACAGAAATCCCGGAAAGGTCCTTAATTAACAAGAGAGAATACAGTTGTTATTGAATGAAATCAGTCATAACTTTTGAAGCAATAACATGGCAAACTCTCATATGTTATTACAGTGACCAACGAAAGCCTTTACGCTATATTACAATAGCTGTGCTTCATCCAGTAAATTTCAGGTGGTGGGTCGCAGAATTATTTTCTATATTACTCTGCCTACCTACATAGTCTGCTAGTGGGGGCCATCAATTCACTCATTCATGCATGCCTATGCTTGCCAGTCCGTATACACTTTCTTAGCAAGAGATAGGGGGAAAGGGGACAATATTGATACAGTTTCGGTTTTATAAGCTGCTAATAAAGGTAAAGGTAAGGTCAACTTTGACCGCACCCTCAACTGAGAGACCCACACGCACTGGTTTGTGCTGCGGGTATAGGCCCATTGGCCCCAGAGGAGTAAGTGCGGCTGCAGTCGACCACGGGTTATCAAGAACTATGGCGCCAAAATTTGACGGAAGATTCAATTGACCCGCGACCCCCACTCCCTCATCTCTGAGCAAGGCAAGTTCCACCACGGCGCAGTGCAAGCACACAACTGCCGTGTCAACATACCTAAACCAGCAAAGAGCTCGCGTGCCTGGGTTGGCATCGAACCAGCGAAGTTTAGGACTGTGAGCTGCGAACGGAAGCATGTGGCTACCGTTGAAAATCATCGATGTACTGCTTGACTCAGAATATATTTTCAAATTTTGTAGCCCACGTACCACGGGCCGGTCCGGGCTTTAAAGAAAAATGAACTTTTGGTCTGTGGAATTTCCACAGATCTCGGTTAGTCATTTTTAATATCACTGACGGCCAATGTGATTAAATTGACTGCAGAAAATAATTAATTCAACGAAATCCTTTTTGTTTCTGCTGTAGGAGTAATACGCTAGCTATAGCTTACCGCGAGTGGAGCAAGCGCTGTAGCAACCGCATTGGCATTTTCCATGTTGCAGGAGCACGCTAGGGCATGTATTTCCAGTCGGTGCACGGTATCGCGGGCTAATTTTTGGATAACACTTTTTTCACTACCGAAGGCATCACGCATTGCATGTCGCCGCGTCATTATTCGCCGTCAGGTCGCTTTGTTCTCCGTTTGATCTTGGCACATTCTTCTTCCTAGGAAGGAGCCTTCATAATAATGTCATAATTTTTCTTTTCTTTTTGGAAAGGAAGTACGGAAGAAAAAGACCCGAAGAAAATGTTTGTCATTGTAACGTTAATGCAAGGGCGTTGTCAAGTCTAGCCAAGTAATGCGTACTGCAAGTTTTTTTTTAGACTTATTTAATCGTGCTGTTTGGGATAGTAGAAATAAAAGTTGATGTTATGCGTTAATGGGCTAGTAGTACAATAGGAATAGCAGGAAAATTGTAGTTTCCGTGCTACGTGAACACGCCAAGACGGTATTTCTAGTCTGTACATGGGAAAGCGTTCAGTTGCTACATGGACAATGCTTTTCTCTGCGTTTTTTTTATGGTGAACCAGTGTGAGAAAATTTTCGTCTGTCAGTAACTCAACTTCAATGAAGATTTTCTTTAGTGAGACTATTTTTTGTAATGAGCCAAAATGAAAGACAAGACCGGAAGAAAGTTTTTTTTGTCTTAATTGCATTATTACTGTCAAGCCTCCACTTCAGTCATAATTATTTCAGAGGTAGGCCGGAATGGAAACAGACCGAGAGTAAGGGTTGTTTTTTAACAGCTTTGTCTAGTGCATTCGAGCTTTCTCTTTAATTTTAATTTTGCCAAGGGGCAAACCCGGAGGGAAAACAGGACTAAAATAACTTTTTTTTTCCAAATTTAATGCATTTGGGTCTACTGTTTAATTGTACTTTTTTCCAGAGAAAAACTTTGAAGGAAGAAGAGATAGCTAATTAATTATTAATTACAAAAATAAAACAGATATTAGAAGCTATTTCTCAGTAAGTTCACTGTAATTAGGAACTTAGCCGAACTTCACCAAACAAATGAAAACTAGAACATTCTGAGAGCGCATATTACCGCCAAGCAAGGCAACGTTAACGAAAAATTTAAATTAGTTCTGAAACTCTGATTCCTTCATTATCAGTACCAAAATCTCATCATTTGTGCTGTTTGACAGTAATGACAGCTGTAATTACCTCCACCAAGGAGGTTATGTTTTCGTCGTGTTTGTCTGTCTGTCTATTTGTCTGTCAGTCTGTCACCAGGATAACTCAAAAAGTTATGAACCGATTTAGATGAAATTTACAGAGATTGTTAGGTATGTTAAGAGAAACAGTTGATTAACTTTTGGTGAAGATTTGTCCATGCGTTTGTTTGTTTGTTTGTCTGCGTCATTTTTCTTGATGCCATAACTCAAAAAGTTATGAATGGATTTTGATGAAATTAACATGAGTTGTTAGGTATATATCAAAGAGTAGATAACCAAATTTTTGTAATGGTCCGTTTGTTCGTTCGTTCGTTCGTTTGTCACTGTTTTTAATTTTATGCTTGTTAGCACAATAACTAAAAAAAAATAATGGATCTTTATGAAATTATAGGAGTTGTTAGTAATGGTAAAAGATATAAATGATCAAACTTTGGTGCAGATCGGTTAGTTCGTTTGTATGTTTGACTCATATTTGTCATAACGTTTGGTAACAGTATAACTCAAAAAGTTATGAACGGATGTTCAAAAAAATTGAACAAGCTGTTATTAATATAAAAAGACACAAATGATCAGATTTTGGAGTTTATGCAAAGAAAATTATGGTTTCAGAGTCCATTTGAATTTTTGCTACCGTTGGCTCACTTGGCGGAGGTATGCGCTCTCAGAGTGCTCTAGTTATCTTATAGATCTATCGGTAACTTTTTGAGTTATGTTCTGACAAACATTTCACAAATGTCGGTCAAACACACAAACGAACGAACTGAACATCCCTAAAATTTGATCATTTGTGTCTTCTAACATCCCAACAATTCCTATAAATAAATTTTGAAAAGATTATTCCAAAACGCTTTGAGCTATTTTGCTACTAAATATAAATTGAATGCAGGGACAAACAAACAAAAAAGCAAACACACAAACAAATGGACCAACAGATCGTCGCCAAAAAAATGTTCACTTACTCTTTGTGATATACCTAGTTAACAACTGATGTGTATTCATAAAAATCCCTCCACAACTTTTTGAGTTATGGCTTTAAGAAAAAACGAGGCCGACGAACAAACAAATGAACGGATGAATGAATCTTCTCCAAAAGTTAAGCGTCAGTTTTTGCTAACATACCTAACCATTCCTAATAAATTTCGTAAAAATGAGTCCGTAATTTTCTTCAAATTATCTTGGTGATAGACACGCAGACAGACACACAAAAAGATAGATAGATAAACAAAGAAACAAACTCAACTAAAACACAACTTCCTTGGCGGAGATAGTAAAGCCAAAGTGGGGAGAGGTTTGGTGATAGACACGCAGACAGACACACAAAAAGATAGATAGATAAACAAAGAAACAAACTCAACTAAAACACAACTTCCTTGGCGGAGATAGTAAAACCAAAGTAGGTAGAGGCTTTAATTCTCAACAAGTTCAGTCAGTCATATCCAAGCCTGCTTTAAAACACCGAGTCATTAATATTTATTGAAATAAACAAAAACACTCAGCAATAATGGGTTAATTGCAGTCATATTGACTGATGTACAGATTTATGTAAACAGCAAGCTATAAATCATTCAATACAACATCGGGAACTACGGAACTTTTTGCCACAATCCCGCCAATTCTCTCGCGATTTTCCACCCTCATTTTCACTTTCCCTCTGGTAGAACATTAAATAATTTTAGGGAAAAGCAGCAGCAGCAGCGGCGGCTGCTGGCAGTCGCTTAAGGCTAAGTCCACCAAAGGCCTGGCAGGTGACAGCAGGTCAGCCTGTCTCATTACTCCGGGACCGCGCAGTCCTGCCTGCTGGCACTGCCTTTGCATTGCAGAAAGAAATATGCCTCCTGGCGACACAAGGTCCACGCTATATTCTGCGTGCCTGGCTCCGAGCCGGCTAGTCGCTAGGGCGTTGCGAGTCAGCAGTGTTCTTGCTCCAATCTGTTATGTATCATCGTGTACAGTATACTTTGTGTCTCTTATTAATAGAATACAACTGTGTCTGTTACATCCCGTATCTAAAAAAGTATTTAAAATTGGTATAAAGAACACGTTATGCAAGTATTGTACTTATATATTTCTTAATTACCAAAAAATTTCTCAACCTTCTTGTGTCGATGGACACACGTCAATGTTCTGAACTGTATAATTATAATTGCCTTTATTTTACATTATCAATTGCATCTGTGTGTCAACACGCATATAACCGCTATATTTTCCTGTAGCTATACCTTCAGAATATTTTAGCATCCGTTTGGCATAGTAAATATGACTAACATAATTAGCGTAAGGTCTTTGCTTACCTGTCACTATAAAATGGTAAATGGTTTACTCCGAGGCCCGTTATTAGAATACATGAGTACATACAGTATGTATTTCTAATTGGAGATGTGCATTGCGGTCTTGCTTTGAATCTGTGAGGCCCTAGACCAGATGTCCTGAACGTATTTTTTTGTTGGGAGGAAGGGGGGGGGGCTCCTAGGACCCACCTCACCATGTACGTCGGAATACCTGTCTTTCTTTCCAAAATTTTGTACTAGAACGCTTAATTTCAACTTTTACTCACGGTAGCAGCGGACATTACGTGCTGAAGATCCCGGAAACGAGCCACGAGCCTGGTCAGCGATCTTTGTGACATTCGGCGCTCTGATTCAGTAAATTTGCTTGATGTGCATAGCTATCGTGGGGGTACTAGAGTAGGGAGGAGGACGCGGGTCGTTTTAACCTTCCTCTATTGCGCCATAGTTCTTGGCGACCCGTGGTCGGCTGCAGCTGTAATTAATCCTTCCCTAGGCCAGTTGACTTATATCTGCCTCACGAACCAATGCGTGTGGGTTTCCCAGTGGATTGTGCAGTCAAAGTCATGCCTGTCCGAGCATAAACTGCAGGACTGTTACTTCCTTGTTACACATGCACGTTAAGGCAAGACATTTTCTGTCGGTGCACGGTAGCCCGTGCTGGTGTCAGGACCATTCTCTTCTTAGTGCAGTAGAACCAGAGTACTCGTGGGAACCTTCAATCCAGAGTATTGCACAATCTTACGAGCTGCGCTGAAAAGACATACCTCGCTGGGCACGACAAGGCTTTCGGCTTGGGCACACACCAATCGCACTGTTGCCAATACAGCCTTCCCTTTCGCTTTGTTACAGCTGGCAGTCACAATATACATTTAGGGGCGGAGAGGCCCAATATTGTGATTATTAAGCAGCATCAGTTGAGCACCTAATTATTCCTGGAAATTTCGACTGCAACCAACGTTGTAATCAGCAAGCAGCATCAGTTCAGCACTTGAACATTCCCGGAAACTTCGACAGCCGCCAAGTTTCGCCACTTCTTGACTCCTGCTCATCACCTTACAAACAGCAGGTCTTTTGTTATCTAAAACACTGCAGGAGTTGCGTCAGCTATTCTGTGAGTGAGAACTGCTGGCACTATCTAAAGAGCTTTCTCGGGTTTCAGTGCAGTGGGCGGCGAGCTGTCGTCTTAATTTTGCCCTAAAAAGACTTTGAAAACCGAGTGAGCTGCTCGGCAGACGACAGTGGCACCAGGAGGTTCCAGCTCCATGCAGCGCCGCACAGGCACTTCACTGGAAACAGAAGCGGGGCATGTTGCGTGCTGGTGCTGCTGCACGGTTATGACTGATGTTCTGTTTTTGTTTGTAGCAAATGATGTGCTTTGCTGCATGGCGGTGGCTAACTGTAATGCTACTTAATGGTTATGACTGATGTTCTGTTTTTGTTTGTATCTAGACATATGCCCACTACACGGCTGTGACCAATACAGTATGTTCCACTAAATAACTGTGACTAATGCTTACTGTTTTATCGGTATCTAGTCATGTACTTTATTTACTACAGGGTAGGGACTAATGTTCTTATTTTTTATATCTAGTCACTTGTTCTACTACATGACTCTGACTCATGCTCTTTTCTTCTATCTATCTAGTGTAATGTCCTTCTTCATGATTATGACTACTGCCCTGTTGGCGTTGGTAAGCAAACTATTAGCTTTTCTGAACCTAGAGTGCATGGGATATATCTTCAGAAAAATTGAAAAACTTAATAAGGAAGTAACTAATAATAAACATGGTAAAATTACAACAAAAAATATCTAGTAGAGTAAATGTAAAATTGTCTTGACAGCACACACCAACTAGGAGACCTTCATGCAGTAGGTTAATACCCACTAGGATCTAGAAGAATGCACAGTTGCAGTTGACCACAGCGTGTCCCAACTGCTGCGTCAGAGACGGAAGCCTCACTTGGCAGTAGCAAACTTACCCTCGTCTCTTCGACTATATATCTTTATTGCTGGTTAGGTCAGTGCACTCACACTGAACTATGAATGCCAGAAACGCTGACTCTGCAATGTCAAGATCGCCATATTTCATCTTCTTGACTGGGGCTCGGACCTTCGATCTTGAAACAACGAGTGCGGAGCTTCTACTGTTATATAATTTGTGTCAAACTCTACCGCAATGAGTGGTATGATCCTATGCTAAAGTTACTGCATAGTATGGTGAGCTTTTGTCTATGCTCAGATTCATGCTCTTTCTCAGTGGCGACCCTGATCCAATTTAGGGTGACCTCAAATTTACTGCATTAAATGAAAATGTTGCTTGACGACCGGGCTGATGAACTGTTGTGTAAAATAATTAGAGCCATATCCAAATTAACAGAGCATTTATAATGAATATCTGGATATGTCTCTTACTATCTGATAAAAAAATTTCTGATTTCGAATGATTGTGACTCAGTTACTATTGTAACACGTACTTAAGTATATTCAAAGCGTTACTGGATACTTAATACAATATCAAAGTTTTTCAGATGATCTTTATTTCATCTTTCTGTTAACTGTATACGAGTAGATTAACTAATGAGCCGTACCATCGTAAAACGACGGGAAAATGAAGTACGGTACTTTCTCTGAAGAACATCTTTTCCTTTTTTTATGATGATCTTGTATTTAGTTTGTCATAAAGTGCTCGGAAAAAGTAACACATTATTGTGGGGAGTAAGTGAGATTCGGTACCTATGCTACCGCCGAGAGGTACTGCAGACGTCTTCTCTGCTTAACTTTCGTTTTCAATAAGAGGGGCAGGTGGCCTCGACTAGGACGGCTCAATCGAGTTATAAGCTAGGTAATCGATTTGACCGATTTGACACGCTGACCCCAAGAAATATTGTATCTTCTGAGATAGTTTCAATCCAATTTTGCTCAGTTTTTATTCCTAACGAGAGGACAGGGTTACACCTGACAGTATTAAAAGAGGGCTGACACCACGGTCAACTGAACGTGTTCCTTCAGCTTAAGAATACTTAGTGGCGTCTTGGTAAACAAGATGGTATGTCCACCAAACGATGAACTAAAATGTAAGCTGTCAAGTGTGTTGGCTTAGCAAAGTATTACTACTCAGTCGGAAATAATGGTTGTGATTAAAGTTGAACAACTATGATTATGGTCGAGACTTTGGTTTTTTATTATCAAAATATCCTCCATATTCAACAATTTATGGGGTGCAGTATGGTAGAGATATGTCACAACCTTCGACCATGTTGCCAACCATAATTCCCAACCGTACATACCCAAATACAACCATCAAGGTCTTAGCTGCACAACCATGATCTACCAAAGTGAACCGTAAGAAACAACATTCACGACCAAAATCGACTGTGTTCAGCGAATGATACAACTATATTCTACCAAGATAAAATTTCTTAACTATTGACATAATGTGCAGTCGATGCCTGCTTTGTATGCTGATGATTAATTGCATATAAAAAATAGTTTAATTCATTCGCGCGTGTTAGGCTTACAGCTCAGATTAGTCAAAAGCTCTAAACTTCAGATCGATGCTAGAGCAGGAGCTTGAACCAGTCTGTGCAGTTAACCACGTTATATAAAACTTCTTCAATTCTAAGTCGGTATAGAGCTACACTACCCAGTTTAGAGGAAGTCACAGCTCGATTGATAAGTTTTCGCCCTACCCGTTGTCAGGGTACGTAAGGCTAAATATTTCATAAAACTTGACATCTTTTACATAAAGCTAATGGGAATAATTTCTTGATAAATCTCAACAAATATCAATTGAATGAACATGAAAATAGATGGCAATATTTGATCAAAGATCGCAATACTATTTAGCAAAAGATACAAAAACAAATTGAAGATAATGGGTAACTACGCTAAAGTGGTTAAGCGTAAAAAATCGGGAAACAATGGATGATAATAACGTCAAGGCGGTTAATGTCCATACATGCCCTGCAATTTTTACATTTCATCAACAGGAAAGAAGAAACTAAAAATATGCACAATCATTGCACTATAAAATGAATTTTTGATGTTTGGCATTCAAACTTATAGTCATGCAATATTATTTTGGTGGATAATGTTGGGTATTCTAGCCATATTAAAATCCATGGCAATCCATACATGTTCTGCCCCTTATAATGGGAGGAATTCCCCTCATGATCGTATGAACGGAAATGCGTTGATAAGCTACCATAGTTTTGCTCTAGCTTATGCTAGAGTCGTTATATATATAGTCGTTAAACATCCATGTACTACCATCTACCATATATAGTCGTCAAACATTCATGTACTACCATCGACATTCGATTCCTAACCAACCTTAAACAACCAATACTGCCTCCACCAATCTCGACCTAAATATGCGAAAATCAACGTTATGTTATGGTCGACATATCTACCATATTTTTTCATCATCCATAATCGACCTTAATCTCTCATACAGCGCTATATTCTACTATAATCACAACCATAATTTCCGACTGGGTAGCAAAATTTCGGGTCTCTCCGCATTTCAATTAAGAAAACTATGCACTGTTCTTCTGTACAAGTGGACAGAGCAAGGCATTCGGCCACCGTGCCTGCCGAGAGAACACATACGTTTGGCAGTCGCATGAAATCGCCTTAAGAAACTGAGCTAAACTGAATAACTCAAAGCCTTCCATAGAGTGGACGCAGGGCGAGAGCTAGGCGGGATACGCTGTCAGTGTTCGTTTTCCTTGCAGAATTTTTAATTTTCTAGGAGCTTTACGGCCGACATTCGAGGCGGCCTCGCATGATGAGCTCCGTCCAAGTTGCGCTCGTTAAAGTCAAAAATGCACCAGGAGTTCAAACTGAACTGCCATGCGGGATTAAAATGGTTTCATGTTGCATCTTCTCCATGATTTTTTAGTTGTGCTGCAGTAACCAGAGATGTCTTACGATCATTTTATTTATATAGTTTAGAAATGCCGTAAGTTATTGCTTTCTTTATGCTGAGAAATTTAAATTTTTTTATGCATTTATATTATTCATCGATTGCCATAGAAGTGCATCAGCAATGTGCTAGGTGCTTCATCGTGCCACACTTGAACTAACCCTACAATAATTATAAATAATAGTTAGGTATTTTTAATAATGATAATAAGCTTTATTTAATACTCATAGAGACATTACAATACTGAAATGTTACACAAGAGGATGTATCTTATTTCTAGGTTACAAACAAACGACATGTCATTTTGGACTTAGACCCCATTGCTTGTCTCTCATACAGTAAATACACTTCACGAATTACTCCTTTTGCCGTAATTGTAGAGTCTTGGATAACTGGAGTGAAGAACAGGAGGAGCCAGCGCAGTGGGAATCCGAGAATTGGAATCAGCCGGCGAGAGAGTATTCATTCCCGCGCAACGCTGACGACTTTCCTATTCTTCACACTGTCAGTTTTTCCAAAATTTGACAATTAAAAAAAAAAAAAAAACAGGAATTCTTCGTTACGAGTATCCACTGTATACGACATCATGAACGAATAAATGAATATTATCATCATTGTAGTAAAGTTAATTAAAGTGTGCCATGACGATGCATCTACTTGTAAGAGTCACGTTACACACTTAATACATTGATGATACGTCTCTGTTTGGGATTAGCTGGCAAAATTTCTCCTAGTGTAGAGACTAAGCTTTAATTTACAATATCAATCTATATTGTAGTATCTCTAGTATGAAGACCCAACACACTTCCTAGGTGCGACAAAACTACGAAGCGTTTTTTCATTTTCTTTTATGAAAAAATGTTTTGCATCCGGCAATGTCTAATGCGATGACACGCCTCGCTCAGCATGAATCAAACACTGATGTGCATCCAAATTTTTCTTTGTGAAATACTTATGTGTATCCAATTTTTTTCAGGGTAATATTAGTCTGGTGGCGGACACGCTGCCATGTTCACATTGATTCATTTTCCTTATATATATTTTTAGAAATACTGTAAGTTAGCTCTCATGATAATGCATCTGATATTGAAGATGCTGCCATATTTATATTGCTAAGAAGCCAATGTGACGTATAGGAAATTTTCGCTATAGGTCATGCTCGATTTACGTTGTGTTCTAATTTAAGTCAAAAATTTGTAGTTGGAGGTATCCGGCATATGCGCTCTTGATTCGTGAGTGCATGTATATAACCATAGTCCACACCATACATTGACTGGACACTGAAATGGGACCTCTCGCAATTGGGCCTTGAGGCCGATTTACGTAAGTGTTAATAAAATGAGTTCAAATTATTCCAGAGACTTCAAACGAAGATTAATTTCTTCGTCGTACGATAAGGAATGCGTTGCAGAGCAGGTAATCTAAACTCACAATCATACATCTTTAGTAGGCGATGTATATAATTTTTTTCGGACACCAGGAATAATTGAAAATTCATCATAATTTCTAGGAATATCAAAATTTTATAGAAAAAATTGGCACATAAATACTACCTGTAATGTAATTAAATCTCACATGCAATCGAGATTTTTTCCAAAGACGGATTTGAAGCAATAACTTCAGAAATTGATGTATGTAGAGCTTTCGGTAGAGTTCATCCCTGTAGCCGCACGGAAAGGAAGCTTAAGAAATCTCTTTAATAGTGAAAAACCTGATTAAAACCACAGTAATAGGTACGACAGAATAAAACCCCATTAGTAGATATGAACCAAAAAGATATAATTAACCATGAGATAATACCAGGACAGCCAAAAAACGACATTAAACCCTTCATCACTGGAACCATGCATCTACAGTTGCACCATGTCATTTCACATTACTAGCTAGGAATACTATGCCACTTTATGGTTGCCTACATAACTTCATTTCATGGTTGCCTATGTAACATCACTCAATGGTTGCTAAGTTGAATCACTTTCATAGTTGCGTAAATTGAATCATTCCATGGCTGCTTAAGTTGAAATACATCATGGTTATTCCCTACACTACATCATGTCATGGTTGTCTGCGTTATATTACTTAATGTTGTATAGGTTACTGGTATATCTCATCATGGCTGCCTACATGACATAATTTAATGGATAGCTATGTTTAATCACTTCATGGTTGCATATAGTACATAATTTAGTGGACGACTATTTTACATCACTTCATAGTTGCCTACATTGCATGATTTAATAGATGTCGATGTTACATCACTTCATAGTTGCTTCCATTACATATCTGATTTAATAAATGACAATGTTACATCACTTCATGGTTGCCGGAGATAAATATTCCATGGTGGCCTACATTATATCACTTCGCAATTGACAATGTTACAGCATTACACCACTGCCAATTTTACATCACTTCACAGCTGCCAATGCTAGATCACTTCACAGCTTTCAAGTTAGACCACTCTACGCCTACAAAGGCTACATCATTTCACCGTTGAAGATGCTAGATCATTTCAGGGCTACCAATGCTGTATCACTTCACGGCTATCAATGGTGTATCACTTCGATACTACCAATGCTGTATCACTTCACTGCTGTCAATGCTCGATGGTACACCACTTCATGACGGCCAGCGCTTCATCAGTCAGATCACTTCACTGCCGCCAACGCTGCATTGCTTCACTGCTGACATTGCTATATCACTTCACTGCCTCCAATATTATATCACTTCACTGCTTCCCATGCTAGATCACTTTATGGCAGCCAATGCTTCGTCACTTTTCTGCTGCCAGGGATTCATCACTTCATGTTCGCAAGCTGTTCCGACTCTCCCTTCAGCTCTGCTGTCTGTTCTGATCATCTCGCTTAGCCCGTATACCTAATAAATTACATTAACATTTTCATCCGCTGTTTACTTGGCATTTCATAGTAAATCGAGCATACCACATATATGAAAAGCTTCTGTTCTACCAAATAAGACTGTTTATTTCACTAACTATTGCGAAATAGTTTTACTGTACTGTATATATCAAAGGATGTCATAAACAGTTGTTCTACGTAATTACGCTTCAAGCCTCAATATTTTTGTGACTTTGTTGCGTATAGAATTTTAGAAGCATGTACAGGTTTGCCAGTCATTACTGAATGTAAAAGAATTAAATCAAATAGCTAAACAGAGTATGAAAAAATAATGGGAGAATGCGTCTGCGGCCCCGTGCAGTCAGGCCCAATTGCGAGACGGAAATTAGCCTTAGGGGCCACTGTTCAGTCAGTGTATGGTGTGGTGTATGACCTAACATATGAACTTAACTCAAGGACTGCATGAAACGAGTACGTTGTGTTCTCTAACCCTATTAGATTTCCGATAAAATTAGTATTTAAGTACATCCAAAATAACCCTTATTGCTTTTGTAACAAATTTTTACGAGCTGATCTGTAGAAACGTAGATGTGATAATATTACATTGATTACAGTAGAATATCAGGTTTGACTTATTTCAAAGTTAGAATGATACGAAAATAAAATCCCGCGTGTAAAAACCAGCCAGGTCATAATTACGTCCGTTAAGGAGATTATATTTTTGTTGGAGTGAGTATGTTTGTTTGTCATCAAGATAGCTCAAAATTTTATGAACAGATCTTCATAAAATTTACAGAGATTGTTAGGTATGCTACGAGGAACAGATGATTAACATTTTTTGAAAATCCGTCTAACCGTTTGTTCCTTTCTTTTCTACCTGTTTTCTGTTGGCCATGTAACTTAAAAAGTTTTGAACGGATCTTCACGAAATTTGCAGGAGCTATTACGAATAGTAAAAAAAACAAGTAAACAAATTTTGGCGATGATTTGTCTGTCCGTTTGCCTCTCTGTTTATCGTTTTCGTTGTCAGCAATATAATTCAAAAAGTTAGAGACGGATCTTCGTAAAATTGACATGAATTGCTAGGAGTGTCACGAGGAATTGATAAATATTAAGTTTAGATGAAAATCAATAAGAAGTCCTGGATTCAGCACCAATACGAATTTTTCGTTAGCATGCCTTTGCTAGGCGGAGATCAGTGCTTTGGACGTAGTTCTTTAGGTATTGTTGTATTTGACCTCAAAATTAAGGCATATAAATAATTGACATACGTGGCTTAATCTAACTGAACTGTGTGTTGGCGGTCGTAAAAATGAGATTAGAATAAATTGATAATAATATAATTAAACTGCTGCATTTTATTCCGCATATTGCACATTAACGAACTACTAGAAAAAGAAAAGGCGAAACCAATAAAAATAGCTAACGAGAGGAAGCAATTTGATGCGGGAACCCCCACCCCCTCCCCTATTAAAAAAGATATAGGCCCTCACCAACGAGTGAAAAAAGCAGCGTTCTTTATTTTTCTCCACAAAATTAAAAAAACTGCCTCAACAGCCTCATAATATATAACACACATAAGTCAAACCTGAAATGAAATATTATTTTATTTGGATGATTTAAGTCGATATACGTTGCTTCTAGTTTCAGAAAAGACCTACTTGTGATCTAGTATGAAAGTTCACCTTATTTTACCTTACATGTTAATAAAGCCTTTGGAGTATCAAATTTACTTCGTTTTATTTAATAAATAATGAAAAAAATTCTTTTAGTTACTGTACACTGTTCAATGAGCAATGCAGTAGGTGCTATCGGAAAATAGGGGAAAAAATTAGTGTCTTTTCCGTCACAAAAAAAGCCATGTATGACGTCATAGTCAATCACAACCAACATGAGGAGATGATCTCCACCTGATGGGGACCTGCAGAAGTGCGAGGGACTATGACGTCACACATGGCTTTTTTTATATACAGTTCAGAACATTATTTTTTTTCTGGTCATTTTGGAGAAAATGAAAAGCTGGAGAACCGCGACGGTTAAGCATATAGAGCCCTATGCTTGTTATCTCAGGGTCTGAGGTTCGCTTCCTAGCCAGGGAGGTCAAGTTTTACGGTACTCGGGATTGTCGTGTCAGCATTTTTGACATTCATAGTCCACTGCGAGAGCGCTGACCTTACTGGCATTGGCAACGTTGGAGGGGTCGTAGTTGTGATGTAAGAGTATTACGTTGTGTCCGATAGCTCTGACAATCTATTTTTAACTGGAGACGTGCACTCCTCAGGGCCTAGCCTTTCGTCTATACTACAGATTAGTGCATGTGAGTCCTCAGTTGGGGGTTGCTCCAAAGTTGACTTTAGCTTTACACACATACGACTGCGGTGCGCTTGATAATGCGAGTAACTTTATTTAAAAAAAAATCGCTCACAGTGTTTGCTTCATAGATAATACATGCGAATATTAACAATTGCTGCCGGAGAATAAAACTCATGAAACAATTTTGTAATCGTAGCTGATTCCCATGTTCCCAGGAAGCAATTACTTCCCTCCAAAGAATTGAAAGTGCTATGGCATCGTCTATTTTTTCTTACCCTTGTTCAGTAGTTGGAGGTTATTTTGTCTCAGTTATATTCACGTTATTTCATGATTAATTACGTATTTTTTATGAATTAACAGCTTCTTCCTGTATCCCAACATCTCTGTATAATATACCCTCATGTCTAACATTTGTTTTTGTAAAATTACCTCCGTGTGTCTCTTTTCTCCCATCTTCTCATTCTTCATACCCGGGAGTAATTATTTCTCAAAATTTTATCAGGAAATAATTACTTATCTGCTTTTTAACTAGTAGCTTTCCTGTACATTTTTACTCGGATTTCTGTTGACTCATCGCTTATTTCTTCGCTTCTTTGCAAACGAAAATCTACAGAGCTACTATTTATCAGAGATTTAATTTTGTTAATCGCAAAATTTGCCAATCATGCACTTTGATGGCATTAGTATTTAAAGTAGCACTTTAAATTTGATTTCAATCATGTTGCAGGGCCGCCACTCATGTAAAAATTTGTCTGTGCTAGTCACCAAATGCTTTTAATAATATTAACTACTACTAACTAAATACTACGAATGACAGCTACCTGTTCTATTAACTGCACGAATAACGGAATTTGTCAATCATGTTCTGTTATTCGCAGTTTTTGTACAATATCTTATTTTTTTTCATCTTTGCTTCATCTGGCTGTATCTTTCAAAACTGTCCCTTTCTTTTTCAGTTCTCTAAAATTTAACTTGATTTTTTCTCTTAAAATTGCAATAAAAGATCGTGCTTTCTTCTTCGGCATTCACTAGAAGTAAATTTCAAACTTACAACTCTGATTCAAGCTAATTATAAGATTTCTAGAGTGCCCTTGCTGTCAAAATTGACAGCGAAAAACTTAAGACGACCCGTCTTCATTTAAATATGCCTTTGTCACTGACATGCTTCTGAAACATACGCTACAACAGCCGACTCAAATTGTAATACGAGGTCAGTGCTCTCTCTTTTAATCCATGGAAGAGGCATAATCGTTTTCCACCACAGGTCACATGGGATAAAACATCTTGCATTAGCAAGTAGCAAAGCTTCAGTGAATTTAAATAAATTACTCGTCACGTACCCATGATACCGAACTAGCTTATAGTACATCGAACATTTTGGGTTGAAATGAAATCTGCTGCGTCAAAAGGAAGACAGTTAGCTGAGAGAAATAATGTATACTGCCCGTGAAAAATCATCCATCGCTTCGCTCGCCTTCGTTGATTATCACCGGCGAACGAAGTGAGGGAGGTGATAATGTTTTCGTTGACGATTTCAGTATGTATATTTGCAAATATGTATATATATGTTTCTAATCGATGAAAATAAAGGACATCCAGGTTCCATGTATTTAATTAACGTAAAAGAAGTAGAAGAAGTATTATTTTACGTTAATTAAATATATATATATGTATTTGTTTGTCCACTCCAAAAGTGGTCGAACGAGTAGCACAATGTTCATAATTTTTTGTAGGGAGTTTGGTAGGTTGACCTAGATGTGACCATGCAAAAAACTAGGCCTAGCTGGCCATCAAAAATGACGGCGTTGAATTTACCTCTACCGCGGCGAATTTGCCTCCACCGCGCAGATTGTCTTACGCCACGAGGCGTTCTATTTTTCCTATGCTATTACTGAAGCTCTACTCTCTGGGACTGGGTCTGTGCTCTAACCTTGTTCATCAAAAAGGACTGCGTTGAATATGACCCAATGTGGGTAATGGTCTTACGCCACGAGGCGTTCGAGTTAGTTTCTAAATTGTACGCGGTAAACTGAGAACAAACATATGGTTCGATGTATGGAGAAAGTTATAAAAATAGACTGCATGGCCGCGCTAAGAGCAGCTGCAATATCTCCAATTTTTCGTATCCATGAAATGTTTCAAGCAAGAAGTGCATTGAGATATAGGAATAAGAATCCCATTTTTGCCATCTTCTGCAACCTGGTCATCGATTTCCGTGAAAACGCAACCTAATCAGAAAACCTGCAACATGGCCTATTTTTTGCCTATTTCTTCAAGAGCATGACCCAAAACATACAAACATATAAACATATAATATATAAACAACCACTCGACGGCGTTTATTATATTGAGTTGATTGGAGTTTTATTCATACTCCTGATATAAGCGTAACAATAGATCATGCATAATTTAATTTTGACGTTCAAATATAGGAATAGCGATATAAAATATCCCATTTACAGTTATAAAAATGCAGCACAGTCACTATATTACACATACACTGGCTAATGAAAAATCCCTAGCCCAACTATATTTTACAAAAAAATGAAGCAATCAATATAAAAACAAAGATTTGCGCAATACCCTGGTTTTATTCTGTAACTATGAACGCAGTCAGTATTATACCAACATACAAGGTTTATAAAGCATACCAGTCATATTCTGCTAAGATTATTGCAGTCAGAATTATTCACATGAGGTTTGCAAATTTCTAGAATATCCCAGTCATACCATGCCAAAATGAACGCAGTAAGTATTATACACACAAAAGTTGGCGAATATCTAGAATATCCCAGTAATCTTCTGTCTAGATTAAAGCAGTCAGTATTAAACTTACTAAGGTTTACGGGATATCCCAGTCATATTCTATCGAAATTAACGCAGTCACTATAATACAAAGGCTTAGAAAAGCTCATCCAGATTTTACCGTTGCCCGGCAATTTATCGCTTCCCAGGCAGCTCCGCCTTGAGAAGGATCAGTTCAAAGCACTTTTGGGAAGTTTTTATCGAAGTTTTTTAATAAACGACGACCGTCCAGTCCGGAACTTCCAATAAGGTCGAATTACAGAAAAAACAATGAGCGTTGTTTAAGTATGGTTTTATTAATAAACGAGAGCCATCCTTTAAGGAACTTTTAGTACAGTTGAAAAATGAAAGCAATGAACCTAATGTAGGGTTTATCAGGAGATAAGGACCGTACTCCGCGAAACTTCCAATAAGGACGAATGATACAAAAAGCAATGGGCACTGTTAATAATAAACGAGAGCTATCCTATCCGGATACTTCGCCTTTAATTTCTTCAAGCCTACTAATGAAGTTAGATATTTCAACCTACAGCATTTTAATCAATTAATTATTAACATAAAGCAAACCACCGAAGTTTGGCCAACATTGTTCAAAAAATCACAAAAATCTGTTGGTAGGCTTAAAATTTGCAATGTGGTGTCACACCTCACTTTTCTTTTCAGAGAATTTCCGGAACGCTAGATGCACCAGACCTAAATAGACAAAACAGTTCCAGGGTTCAAAAGCTTAAGCAGGGCTCCCTCCCAACTCTCTGTACAGGTTTTCTAAAGAGCCAAGGTCTCGCAGCAGCAGCAACAACCGAGCATTTGCACTACAAGCCTTTCGCATCCAACGAGGCAATGTTTCCAGTTCCGTAAATTTCCCTCCGGCTTGCGAATTCCCCTTTGCTACACAATTTACTACTAAGCCACAATATTCCAGGTGCCCTCAGTACATGTTAAGTATTTCTCTTCGATAGACTCCGGCTGAATTTATACGAGGAGGCCGAGGTAAAACGTTCCTTGAGGGTGTCATGGCAGCAGCTTTAGTGGGTTGTTTTCTGGGCCGCTGGGAGCAGCGAGCGGCTTGCTACATAAAATTTTGAGCTTCAACGGCGAATTCTGCGGACGCGCTGGAAGAAGAAGAAGCAGGAGCTTGAAACAGATTGTGCTTCTTAAGCATTATCGCACCTTTCGTGGTCAACAGGAGCTGGTGTGGTTTTTTAATATATATATAAATACTAGGGACAAGCCTGGACTTGAACCGGAGTCTTCCAGTTTACAACGCCGACGCTACAGCACTGAGTAAAGTTGGCTTTATGCATACACAGCATATGTGTGTATTTTTCACCAGTGATGTCGTTCTATAGCAGCGATATAAAGAGCTTGCGGCTGGACGAACACAGCTCCGCTGTCATTTTGTACATTTCAGTGTTGAGACGGTTATAACCTAAAATTATTACTCTCGTACTGTTACGGCAAAGCAAATGCCAGGATGGCTAGGTGACAGTGTCGCTCTCTGAATGTGTGTCCGCAAGAGGCTGGGGTGAGGGAGGGTTGACCATGCCCCTCTCGGTTGACCAAGCGCCTTCACACTGTTGTCATTTGACGCTGTGTTGTGATCCGAGTTGTGGGCTCTTATTAGGACTTTAGTTCGCTATGGACAAACCCTGCAGTGCTTATAAGCACATACGACTACTATTATTTTTGCAAAATATCGACATATGAATAACTGGGCTTGTGTAAACATATAACATAGGATGGAGTTGTTAATTTTGGATACGAGGACCTACCTGTGGAGCTAATGTAGTCTAAACTAACTTTGACGGCAAATATTAAAAAGAATTGTTTAGCCCAACACGTTTCTCTGTCTATATAGATCTTCAGAAGCCAAACTTGGGGCGCGTTCCACCAGGCAGCAAAAATAACTTTCGAGGCTTAATTTGTCCGAAACTTCAGACAGGAATTCTGGCTTCGCCTCGTTGATTCAAGTTTCAGGCCTTAACCCTTAATGAATTACCTGTGAGACTTCCGAAAACTCAATCTTACTCCGTAAAATGAAGACTTCAATAGGCTCAACATAAAGGTAAAGTAAACTTGACAGTACCCCCAACTGGGAAATCTGCATGCACTAGTTCGTGCTGCAGATATAGACCAACAGGCCCCAGAGGAGTATGCGGCTGCAGTCGACCACAGATGTCTAGAGCTATGGCGCCAGTGGTGGAAGACTCCATACGACAATATCTGCGAATCCCCAACCCTCCCTATTGCTGGGGAAGGTCAGTAAACCCGCAGTAGTATGCCGACCGGATGCTGACCGCTCACATTAAGAGCGCAAAGATCTTGCCTTGCCTAAATGGGATTCAAAGTGACGAAGCCAAAGCTCCTATCTGCAGTTTCGGTCAAGTCTAGTGTACTTGGCTTATATAGATCGACTTTCTCGACCCAATTGAACGCGTCAATAATAGATATTGTTAGTATGAGAGCAGCAGCAGCTAGGCTTTCTCATATAGGTATATATTCGGTTTGGTTTGTAATTATTAACAAGAGCATAGAATTGCCCACTTAAGCAACATATTACAACATTGAGCTAGCTTAGGCTAGTTAGATATTAGTTACTCACCAAAACTTAAACCTCTAAAGTTCGGTGCAAAGTAGCAACTTTCGTTGCCGATAGCAACCTAGAGGTAACTCAACTAATCCGTTTTCGTAGCTGCGGCACGGTTTCCGCTTGGGCAAAATTTAACTGTATTAAAAATTACCAAAAATCTTAGTCGCTCCTGAAATTATTACACCACTGCAAATGTCAAAGGTGAACTTTCAACCATCGCTCTTAATTATGAGTAGTTTGGGTCCACGAAAATTGATATTTTAAAAAATAGTGCACTATTTTCATCGAATTCATGCTAAAGTCACGGCCACGACTACGCAGTCGGATTAGCTGAGTTGACTATAGGCTGCTAGAGGCAACGAAAGTTGTTACGTAGGCACCAGGCTTAAGCAGCAGAAGGTAAGCTACAGCTAGGCAGTTCAGCATGTCAATGACAATTTCTGTCTTACGAACCTTATCATATACACTTTCAACTAACCTTTACATTTTTTATTCCAGATCCCTGAGTGTTTATATATTTTCCTCATAGTGATTTATTGTACAAAACTGTAACTTATCAGTATATCACACGTACAGAAAAAAATTACTGTCCGTCGCACAAAAAAAAATTTTACCAAGTGAAAAAAAAATAATATTGGTATTTACTTACTGGTTTTGATGCTATAGCTTCATTGAAAAACAGAAATTTATATTATTATTACGTGATTTCTTATTAGAGAACTTAAAATATATTAAGCCTGTGATTGACTCCAATGCTTTTACTCCTCAGTTTATGTATCATAAAAAATGAACTTTAGTGCCGCAGTTATTAAATTTGGTGCTAAAATATTCATCAGAAAACAGATATCGTGAATGTTAGAAATATTTGGAGAAAAAGTGAAGGAAATGATTAAACTTCGAGAGTGAAAGTGAAAAACCGTGGAAATAAGTTAAATTTCTCGAAAATATATTATTGTAAAAGTGTTACAAAAAACTTTGTAAATAATCGTACATTATTCGATATAAGTTTAAAAATGTAATACTTGAAAGCTCCCGAAATAGCTGTTTTTGCAAACGGATAAATTTATGTGTCAAAGAGTGCTAAAAAATATTTTAGGAAATAGCCATTAGTCTGAAGAGGGGGAATCGAAGGTGGTTCTGAAGTAACTGTTTCTGTTTTCATCATGGTGCTCTTATAGCAGCTTTAATTGCGAATCAGTTGAACGAAAATAAGTGAATTTTCAGTCGCTGATAACTTGGTTAGGGCAAGAGGCTTGACAGCAAATAAACTGGAAAATACTTTTCGGTTTTAAAGAAGGCATTATGTTCAACTTGGTTGAAGAAGAGCATCATGGCATAACGCGGAGTGAAATTATAGAAAATGTATAACGGATTTTTATTAACAAAAGCTGGTGAGCATTATGCACAATAACGGCGATAAAGAAACCCTAATTTTGTAAATAGTGACATATTACTATAGGTAACATTTAGTATTAAGAATTTTGACGCATTTTGATAGAACAAACAGTGAGTATGGATGAGAAAGATCATGCAGGGCCATCGCACTACAGAACATTTTTTTTCTGAAAAATTGTCTCTCATTGCTAAAATTGAAATGCACAATGTAAACATAAGCTCTATTTTCGAGCAGAAAATTGTTTAATTTTTTTTCAGCAATATTGCAATATTTCTCTACTGGGGTCATTTTTCTACAAATTCTCTAGTTGCCCTAGTTTCACCCGTGGTTATACAATAAGTCAGTATTTAGACACAGTACTTAAGTGAATCATGGACATCAACTTTATTTTTCTCTTTGCTCTGTGACAATCGTCAATTTTACTTGAATGATAATACTGAATTTTACTTAAAGATAATTTTGAATTTTACTGAACTGATAATACTGTATTTTACTTAAATGATAAAACTGAATTTTACTTAAATGATGATACTGAATTTTACTTAAATGATAATACTGAATCATAGCTATTGATGACCTTGTGACCTTATTGATGACCTTATACATCGTATTCGATTAGAAGCCAGTGGACTCTCTACAGAACTGCAAGAATAAGCAAATTTCTTGAGTTGCTACAAGTTCTCTTCTTTCAGACACATCTAAAAGCATTCTTATGGGGCTCGTATAACGTATACTAAAACAGAAAGAATGCTCTGCCATGATAAGTTCGTTTTCTCATCAATAGGAGTGACGAAAAAACGAAGTATGACGAGCCGTTACTGACGATAGGTGGCGCAAGTTTGCGCCAAAATTGACAAGTTCGACCCCCAAGTCCAACGAGGATTGCACAGAAGTCCACTAACACCGCAGTAAAAAATCAAGTGAAGAACGTCAAAATTTGCAAATTTCATGCAGAGTCCAGAAAGCCTTACTCAAGACGTTTTGTGCGCTAGAAAATGCTAAAAGTTGCAGTGAAAAATGTCAGAATATATAAATTCTACTCAAAGGCTAGCAAGTTTTGCATCTAAAATCCCAGGCGTCGCAGAAAATTAAACAAAATCGAGTGAAGAAAAAGCAAGAATGCCCAAGTTCTACCTTAAGTCCAGGAGGCCTTGCTCCTAAAATCCCTGTCACCGCAGAAACTTCTTGTTTTCAAGAGGAGAAAATAAAAAATTGGGCAGTGGAGACCAGTCGATCAGGATGGAACTGGAAGAGGTGTATGAGAGATACAAAGCTCGGCTCAGACTCACAGCATCTCTGGTCATCATGTTGCTCACCGCCGTGTGTTGCTTGTGTGTGATGATTGTACCTCTGGTGGCCAGGCAGGTAAGTTGCACTGGGTAATAGTCACTAAGGCCGGCCATACACTATCCGGTATACCGGACAGGTACGCCTGAACAGTCATGCCGGACAGGTATACCTGATAGTGTGTGGCGGAAGAAACTGACCGGTCAGGTGGCTTTCAGGCGACCGGACAACGTATGAAAATTTAATTCTTTCGACCGGACAGGCGAGTAAACCTGATGTGTGTATGGCGGTTCCATCCGGTATACCTGAACA
>LQNS02277997.1:9677048-9697259 GCA_001587735.2 Parhyale hawaiensis | reverse complement strand
ATCTTCCTTTAAACTCTAGCAATAGGGACGCCAACGCCAGTGAAGATAAGTTAAGCACTGCCAGTGTTATTTGGACTACTCCTGAAACAAATGCTGGGGCAGACTGGGCTAACGACATGGCTGAAAATCTCACAGTTCCTGGAGACGTAGAAGAAAATTACGTCTTCCAAGCATCTTGGAGCGCTGTTGAGGTAAGCACATATTCTAAGAATAACATGTTTTTTTTCTGAAATCCGTTCAGCATAAATACTCTAACAACTCGAAACTAAAACGCTAAAAAACAAACTTGAGCTCGTTACAATATCGCTTCTGTCGCTCGTCAATGTGCAAGTGTTTCGGTTGTTGTGCGTGAAAAGTGAAAAGACTAAAGTTAGCTATTTACTTGCTGTTGCAGTTAGATATTGATCGAAGCGGTAATGTTTTTCCCAACCTGATTTTTAGCTGATTTATTGTATACGGTTGGCGCGTATATCTAACAGTGTCTTTTTGTGACCACCTTGTGGATGCTTCTGCCTGAGTTTGCATTACCCGCGCGTTTTTGTGACCACTTTGTGACATGATTCTGATAGCAATCAACCGTTATCAGTGATGAAAATTGATCACACCGAGATTTCCTCCGCGGGTTGATCATGCGTGATCAAAGAGAAATTCCAGCGGTTAGACAAGCAAAAATTGAAAATTTGAAAAGCAAGTTCGTAATGTTTTCTCATATTTAAGGAAAAATTGGATAATATTTATCCCCCGCGAACGAAGAGAGGTGATAATGTTTTCGTTGAATTTTTAAGTATACATATATTTGTCTATCCACCCAATAAGTGGTCGCAGGAGTTGAGTAATCTTCATAATTTTTTGTAGGGAGTTTTTTGGGTTGACCTAGATGTGACTCATGCAAAAAAAAAACACCTAGCTGACCATAAAATATGACGGCGTTGAATTCTCCTCCACCGGGGCGAATTTGCCTCCGCCGCAGCAGGTCGTCTGGAGAACGGGGCGTTCTATTTTTTCCTATGTTATTATTGCAGAGGGATGGGGGCGAAGCGCTTGGGGCTGTGCGCTCAGTTCGTTCATCGAAAGTGACTTAGTTGCATTTGCCCCCTAAAGCGGGTGATGGTTTTACGCCACGAGGCTTTCTAGTATTATGATTGCTTTTATTATTGACTTCCAGAATTATAGTTTCGTTAGTTCTGTGCATGTTCAAAATGCGTTAAATACTGCTAGTTCACTTATGCATTGACTTCTAAATGAATAAAAATTTCTAAAAAAAATCCATTCTCCACATCTTCCGTGTAAATACGATAAAAATCTATTTTATGAAAATAGACATGGCGTCTCTTGTTTGTTCACAAAATCATTGACTGTTCTTGTGCTTTTCAGTGATCACGATTATCACGATCACGGTGATTTTGATCACGAATGTGGCTACAAAAAGACGCCTTAAGATGTCTAGTGATGCTTTCTAATTTCCATATCGGTAAACCATTTAATGCTAAGCTAAGTAAATTCTTCCAATATGCATAAAACCAAGACATGCGCCGTATCTATTGTTTTATTCTTATGTATGCTGCGTTGGTATTATTTTTCCTAGTGTACAGGAACATGACTTTCATACTTTGTAGAAAGGGAAGTTCTATGTCCCTGGGTGAAGGCAGCAGGCGAGCTATGGATTGCAAATTGTGTGTCATGTATCATACTGGTTGCGATACAGAAAACTTTCACTTTCTGTAGTTTAGTGTATCAGTATTGATACTTGATTCTGGAGGAGGACGGCTAACTGTGTTTCACACATGATGAATGGTGCGATGAAAGTGCTCAATGACAATTATTTCTCCAGGAAACTTCAGAAACTAACATATAATAAATAGTTCCCCCGTGAGTCAATTATTAGAAAGATACCCAAGGCATTTACTTACCAAGTAAAGAGCAGAACGCAGCTACTACTACTACTACACCAAATCCAAAATTAGTAAATGGTTGCGGAATTGTTACTCAAAGGCTTAGCTTATGTTCATGATTTCCGTGTCTTAAGACCCAGTTTTTCTTACGCTGCATGTAATTACCGCATTGCAATCGTTTAGTAGCAATAATTACTGCAAAGTGAATAAGTTGTTGAAGCCTCCCTAGACACAACTACGGTGTTTCAAGAGACGAAAAGGGACATGTAGTATGTTGACACGAACATGGAACACATGCACTTCGCTGTTCCCACGTAGGAACAGCGTGCATGTGAAGAGAGCAAAGCATCATCAGGAGTATGATAATGGAAGGACATAAAGTGGGCACGAAAGACAGACGTATAGAAGGCCTAGCTAAGGCTGGGGTCACCTACTCGTTCCCATGGGGCGCGCTATTCCCCATAACATAGGAATTGCGAACCTAAGTAACCGAACCCTATCTACCCGATGGCCCCCTGAGGGGGCGAAAGCATTGCAATCGTGATAAAACTTAGTCTTTTTCGCAACTGAAAGGGGTAGATATAATATCGTTGATCCTCTCTGACAATTGTTTTCCATTTGTGCTTAGAGACTGACGTGCCGTCTATCAAATTTTCATTTCTAAGTATGATATGTAAGAGATATCATATAACACCCAATACTGTTGCATCAATTTATTTCTCTCATTACGCAATAAATGCATCCATAATGAATTTTCAAGGTCACCCGTGGCGTATTATTCTGGTGTTGACATATGTATATAATATTCACGTCCAAGGCAACGTAAGATGAGCTGTAACTGGCTGTACTACTTTTTATGTTTCTATAAATCAAACGAGCTTCAGTCTTCTTAAATGCACTGCAATTACAATAGGGGATATGCATCATCTACAAGATAAATTGCAGTTAATATTCTTTTTTCTTGTAATGCTTGGGCCTGAAGCAACCATAGAATTTTGGATAAATTCGACGCCTATAAACCTTTCCGATACGACCACACCTTTCGGAATGTACATATATACATTTTTTAAAGTTTTGTCACTAGAGATAGTTATCATGAAATTTTATTCATACATTTGTTGTTTAAACTTTCATAGAATTTTTTAAACCATGGTACTCGTGTTCGGATGATTTTTTATTTCAATTAATTTCAATTCGGCGAAAAGTTTGCCATCATTTTAGCAGCTAAGTAGATGTCATTAATTCTAGTAGTTTTTATTGAGCAGTGTCTCACTCGCTCTCTTTCGCTCTATCATTATATAATCCGAACAGGTATTTTACTAGTATAACATACTATTTATATAAAAGATGAACAATAATACGTCCCTTCTTCTCCAGCCAGACTTTAACGAGCAGCACTTCCATTATCCTATACAAAATCAGCTTAGTTTTATAGTGGCACTTATGGCACTTATTAGAATAAGAGACCTTGGTGGTTAAACAAGCCAGGAAGAAGAATATAATTCAAGGTCAAAGGACACATTCTTTGGCACTACCTCATTCCTATAATTAGGCAGTTTATGAGGTGCAGTTGGAACATTGCGTGCGTGGCTGGCCGTAAGGTGCACGCTAGCCACCGTACTTCAGAGATAAGTACATGTAGGAGGTACAGAGACAGGTACTATTGCGACAGAAACAAGTACTGGTGCTGTAGAGAGAAGTATAGGTAATACTATTTTAGAGGCACTTCATTTTAGGTACATAGAGAGCGTAGGGTCCAGATTGTTAATTTTAACTGCCAGCCTGTTCGCTGGCACGCCCATCAACACGAAAGCCCTAAGTATTAACTTCTTAAACTTTTTTCCCTTGAGAGTGGATGTTGATTTTTGTAGGAACAAAACTATTGATGCCTGGATTATATTCTAACGTGATATATATTTTTAGAATATATTGACTTATCTACCGGGGTAATAATACAAAAGATGTATTAATGCTATACTGTGCCCGATGTGAAACAAAATTTACATTATTTTTCAAGTCCTGTATAAAATTTCATGAATCAGTCATTTGCTTTCCTGCATGACTTTGTTCTTGGCATCTCTAAGTGTGTAATGAGTACAATTTACTCTAATTAACTACAGTATTTCAGTAGTAGGTTAAATTTGGACAACAAAATCTGAAAGTTGCATAAAGAGGTCACACCTCCAAATCAAGGAGTGAGCTTTGGCAAAAAAAAAAAGTAATAATTTATAAATTCACCACGCTACGGACTACTGCTCGTTCCATTCTCGAAATTATATTGAAAATACGATTGATAATATTTCGTTTTAAAGGGTGTTCCTAAATTTTTTCCACAAAATGAAACTATAGGTTCCTTGCAATAATAAAACCATATTTTACTCTATGGATGCATATCCGAAAATGTCTACTTTTATAAGTACGTCAACTTAAAGTTCAGTAGTGCGATTCACTTAATCGGCGGACTACTGCACTTTACAGCAAAGATAAAGATGCACAACGGTCGTTTGTTGACACTAAACAGTCTACTCTGCAGTGCACCTAATTGTATAACCGTGAATGTTCATATACCTTACTACACTAGCCGATTTTGGTGTAGGTAGAAACTAGGCCTCTATAGTAGCCACTTCATTAACTTTTACTTAATGTAACTTTTAAATTAGACATTTTCAGTCATGCATTGGTAGTGTAAAATATCAAATATGTTTATTTTAAGGTAATGAACCTATAGTTTAACTTTGTAGAAAGAATTTAGAAACATCCGGTCCGGTATATGTTTAACTGTACTGCAGAGCATAGTCTTTATTACCTCCGCCAAGGAGGTTATATTTTCGTCGTGTTTGTCTCTTTTTCTGTCACCAAGATAACGCAAAAAGTTATGAACCGATTTGGACGAAATTTATAATGATTGTTAGGTATGTTAAGAAGAACAGATGATTAACTTTTGGTGAAGATATGTCTATTCGTTTGTTTGTTTGTTTGTCTGCCTCATTTTCATTAATACCATAACTCAAAAAAGTTATATAAGGATTTCGATGAAATCAACATGAGTTATTAGGTATATAACAAAGAATAAATGACCAAATTTTAGTAATGATCCGTTTGTTTGTTCGTTCGTATGTCACTGTTTTGATTTTATGCTCGTTAGCATAATAACTAAAAAAAAATGAATGGATCTTTATGAAATTCATAGGAGTTGTTAGTAATGTTAAAAGACATAAATGATTAAATTTTGGTTCTGGTAGGTTTGTTCGTTCGTATGTTTGACTCATGTTTGTCATAACGTTTGTTAGCAGTATAACTAAAAAAGTTACGAACGGATCTTCAAGAAAATTATACAAGCTGTTATTACTATCAAAAGGCACAAATGATTGAATTTTGGAGTTTATACAAAGAAAATTATGGTTTCAGAGCCAATTTGAATTTTTTGCTACCGTTGCCTCGCTTGGCGGAGGTATGCGCTGTCAGAGTGCTCTGGTTCATTCTGAAAATGTTTGGCATAGCCACAACCTTTACTTCTGTGTGCTCGCACCGTATCATGGTGTAACTTGTCTGGAGCGCTAAATCCTAAGATTATATCTACCTTATTATTAAGAACTCGACAAGGTGCAAGCCAACATCGCTATCTGTAATGCTCCTATTTAAGACACGGAAGTTATTCATGCATGTAGCCTAGGGCTTTTAGGATTCGTTGGATCGATGGCTGCAAGGTAGTCGACGAATGATCTTCAGTCGGCTTCTGTCGAGGGCAAACGATCCTTCCTAGTTTACGTCATAGTTAGGTTGTTAGGTTTGCTCCTCCTACATTGTGAAGAGTTACAATATCATGGGAACTCTAGAGGTTACTCTTGCCTCATGTGGGACGGCTCCCAAAATAATGCTTATCTTATGTTGATAGAACGTTTTTCCTATGTTTACAGAACGTTTTCCTTTGTTGATGCAATGTTTATTCTACGTTTATGCTATGTTACGGGGAGTGGTGTCTCATGGAACCTCATGGGTCAGGCAATTTGTACAAAGAGGTGTAGAATGTAGGACTACTGCGATATTTCCTTTGTTTGTTACCTAGAGATAAGCTACATTTTTTGGTGCACCATGTAATGTTTTACGAGTTTCATGTAACGTTGCCATGTGTACCAAATAAAGAGTATTATTAATTAGTTCATACGATGCTTCAATAGTTATTGAGTTGGCTGGTATCAATAATGCTTATCTACTCTATTTTATGGCGAGTTACAGTGCAATTGGGGACTCCAATATGCTACCATTGCTTTGTGGGATCCACTCTAAGGCATATGGTTCGGTTAGTTAGGTTTCTAAACTTGTACTGTCTCGCAATGCGTCCCCAAAGACAAAAGTAAAGTCGTCTTAATCATATACCTAAAACTAGGAAACCCACACGCATTGGCTCGTGCTACAGGTTAATCTCTTCGCGGCTACAGTCGATCACAGATTGCCACAGGTATGACGTGTTGTTGTTGTTGGTTGCCATCGCAGGGTCCACCATTTCCAGCCGGGGGAGGAGGCTCCGGAGGGGGCCTAGGCAGAGGGGGGGAGAAAGTCAAAGAGAGGAAGAGAAGCGAGGAAATGCGCAGCCCCAAGCGGGTCCAGCCAGAGACTGCTCACCGAAAGATCAGTGGGGTGACTAGAGCTCGAGAATAGGTGACGAACAGATTGTTCATCCAGTCCGCACAGTTGACAGGAGGGATCAGTAATCCGTCCCACTCGGAACTTATAAGCCGCTAAGACCGAGCAGTGGCCAGAGCGTAGCTGGGAGAGGGTAGTTCGGAAGGATCTGGGGAGTAGAGACTCCTCCGCGCAGAGAGGCGGGCATTGATAGCCAGAACCCTGCTAGGGGCATATGCAGCTGCTGTAGTTGCGACAACAGAGGTGTGTAAGGCACTCAGGGCAACGCGGTACTACTCGGGAGGGAGAATCCCATCTGTGAGCAGGGGAGCGATGTCTGTTTCAAACTTTGACTGCAGAGTGTGCCGAATACAGCGAGGGCCCGAGGGGGCCATCATAGTGCCGTGGGCAGGATGATGTACCCGCAATGCGCTGAGGAGATACTGCTTCGACAGCAACCCTAGACTGTCTCCAACTGATAGGGCCGAGGTCTCCTGGTGGAGGTGAAGCGCTGAAGCCATGTGGTGGGATCCTGTGACTATGCGCAGGACTGCATTCTGTACTGCCTGCAGCTTACTCACGGCGGTTCTAGAGACATTAGGGAACCAAACCGGGGCGGCGTAAAGCATGACGCTTATGATGAGGGCCCGATAAGTCAATAATAAAGTCTCTTTCTGTTGTCCCCACCTAGCGCCGGCCAGTGCGGCAAGAATCCGCAGGCGGGAGCAGCATGTGTCGCGAACATATTTTACGTGAGCAGCAAAAGTAAGGTGTGGGTCAAACACCACGCCCGAGATTTTCGGGTTGCGCTCCAGGGTGAGGTCCGACGCACCCATCTTGATTGCTGAGTGGTCCGTCTTGGACTGTTGAAGGTCTGACGTAAACACTGTGGAATGAGTCTTGGAGTGGGAGACGGCTAAGGCTCTCTCTCTCCAGCTCACCTCTCAATTGTCGAGGCATGGCGTGTTAGGCTCGTCGCTGCCTCCGGGACGCAAGTAGCCGAGGATAGAAAGGTAAAGTTTGTTGCGTTAGAGGAGGTGACGTCACCAACCTGGGGGAAGTCGTCGAGGAGCGGCGAGATCACTGAACCCTGGGGGACTCCTGCGTGCATGGGACGGAAAGGCGACCATTTACCAGCCCATAAGCAGGAGGCGCGGAGCTCACGTAGGTAGGCAGAGATCCACCAAATGAGGTTGTGAGGTAAGCCTGATCGCGGGATCTTAGTTTGCAGGTGGTGGTGGGAGACCGTGTCAAAGGCTTTGGAGAAGTCCACTGTTAAAGCTATCGACCGGGTGGGGGGGCTGATGTTGGTTGAACCCTTGTACAATATGTGGATTAGGGGAAGGAGGGCTGAAGTGGTCGACCGCATAGAGCGGAACCCGTGTTTGGATTCACACTTCCAAGGACTCCGTAAGAAGCGGAAATGAGCAGGTGCTCCAGGAACTTCACCGCCGGACAAAACAGCGATATCGGACGGTAGGATATACTGTCGGAGAGTGGTTTGCTAGGTTTAGGGATGGAGATAATGTTGGCTGCCTTCCAGACGCTCGGCAGGTTAGCATGCGCCAGGGTGAGATTGAAGAGAGTTGTTAGGAACAGGAGACCGTGGGGCCAAGATGCTTGATGTGTAGGGGTGTTAGTCCATCAGGGCCCACGGCCGAGGAGTTACTTGAGGCTCGGATGGCGGCACCTACTTGCTGAGGAGTAAAGAGCTATAACGTCATACACGAAATAATGACATCGTGACAATGCGTCTCTCGCCTTCCGCCCCTTCAGACCTTTGCCTTTTCTGGTAAGGTCAGTGCTCAACCTTAGATCATAACAGTACCGGCAAAAAAAAAAAAAAATCTTTATAATGTCGGCAAAAATACAGAAAATATTGCCTTTAATGTGTTTTATTGTGGATAGTTCAGAACAATTGGTATGTAGAAATGTCGCCCTTACTCTTGATCACCATTTTTAGTCGTTTAGACATGGATTTAGCAAGGTTGGTGAAGTAAGTGGAGTCCATGGCTATCCACAGGGTCTTGAGCGGCTTCTTCATATCGTTGATATTGTTTTGTCGTATCTTACCTTCATATATACGATAGGGTACACTTTCAGTACGGTACATCGAAAGTTTTGCGTTGAAGTGAAAACTGCTTCGTCAAAAGGAAGAAGGCAAACTGGAAAAGAATAATCGTGTCTAGTGCCCCGTGAAAAATTATCGCTTCGTTTGTGCTTATTTGATCATCTACAGAATTTGTACTTTGTAAGTTGAGAGCATTATATAGCTTCGATGTATGGAGAAAGCTATAAAAATTACACTGCATGGCAGCGCTAAGANATAATGGTGTCTAGTGCCCCGTGAAAAATTATCGCTTCGTTTGTGCTTATTTGATCATCTACAGAATTTGTACTTTGTAAGTTGAGAGCATTATATAGCTTCGATGTATGGAGAAAGCTATAAAAATCGCACTGCATGGCAGCGCTAAAAGAAGCTTTAAACAGCTTTATGTTTCGATTTCAACGTTAGCCGAACAAGAAGTGCTTTCAGTTAAAGGGATAAAGATCCCATTTTCGCCATCTTCTGTAACCTGGTCTAATTTTTGCTTATCGATCTCCAAGAAACCGCAATATTATTACAAAATCTGCGATCTTACCTATATTTCGACATTCTATTTATGTATTTCGTTTGCAGCCTGACATGGAAGATACATAGATAAATATTCTGTATAAACATTCGAGAGTGTTTTTGTGTTGCTTGATTATTTGCGCTATCTACAGTACACAACACTTATTATTTCGTGTAAAAATGTATGTACAGCTATTAGCACACAAGCTGTTATTATTTTATCGTAAGATACTATTTTTATCTCTACAGTGAACACTTCCTATTTATTACAATAACTAGTGGCCCGGGCCGTCATTATAAATGACGGTACAAAATTAGCACCTTAGGAAAACCTCCACTGTCTCACAAAATTAGCACCTTAGGAAAACCTCCACTGTCTCCTGTGCTTATTACTGTTCAGAAGGCTTCTTTAATAAAATTTCAGAATTCCGCTTAAAACATTGGATAAATATTATGAGGCGTAGGTAAGTGACATCTCCCGGAGCAACAATGAACATGTCCAGACACGATCATGCAGGCGAACTCAGGTCCCTCAGCTGGAGCGCCCAAGTGCAAGTGCGACCCACGTATCCAAGATACCATCTTCGGCACCTGAATTTTCTCCTATCTTATTCCCATAGAGCGTGACAGGAAACGAATAAATACAGTTATAAATAAATAAATATAAACACGACGTGAATTGTTATATAGTACTGATGTTGACTCATCTATCAGCACACAACGAATTATTTATCACAAGGATGTATGCACACCTGTTGAGCACACAAACAACCTGCCCAGGTCCGCCATCAATCTGGACATTTCCTAAGGCAAGCACCAACGCTTTTAGCCTTAGCCTGTCCGCCCAACTCTCAGCAAGCAAATAAATCAATCAATTTTCAGGGGANTTATTTATCACAAGGATGCATGCACACCTGTTGAGCACACAAACAACCTGCCCAGGTCCGCCATCAATCTGGACATTTCCTAAGGCAAGCACCAACGCTTTTAGCCTTAGCCTGTCCGCCCAACTCTCAGCAAGCAGATAAATCAATCAATTTTCAGGGGACGCTTTCTCGCGAACGGCACACCGAATATTTCCTTTAGAGGCCGCTGGACGTTTCCATAAACCGTAAATTGCACTTTGCTATCGTGCTCCAAAAGATTCTTCCTCCTCCTCCTCCTCCACAACCACTTCCTCCTCCTCCCCCTCATGGATCCACAAGGCCTTGCTATGGCGCGTCGTCTTGAGCGTACTGGACACTGTGGAATATTTTTGCCTGGCAAATGGAGACAGACGCGTTGGGGGCAAAAATGCGAAGCCAGCTCTCTGTTTTCCTTTAAAAATCTTTTGGACACTCCGGTTGGAGAGAAAGTGATGGCTCTTTTATAGGCAGAAGTAAAGAAAAAAGAGATTGCCAGTTTGTAGCTGGAAGGAAGGGTGAGGGTGATCCGCCCTAGGAGTGCTCATTTTTGGAGTCACGCCCCCAGGTGGATCTCGTAGGTTACCTTCGCGAAATCTTGACTTCTGCTCCCAGGTTGTTTGCTTTTTTCCTGCCCCTGCTGACAGTCTTTGTCCTGTTCATCCTATTCTTTCTCAACTTGTTTTTCCATGCTTTGGGCCCACTTTGTTCTCGACACATGCACACAGTGCTAGAAGTCTCTTCTGCTTTCTTTCGCAAAATTCTTGGTAATCTGGTGCATTATCTGTTCTAAACATTCTACACTTTAAATATAACTTAAGACTATGAAAATAACGTCAATATCCATTGCAGGATATTCAGAGTTATAGGAAAACCCCGATTCATCTTGTGTTAGTACGCTAACAAATTCTCTAGTCCATTGCCTGAATAAATTAAGGTCACTTTTTGTAGGGATTGCACCATTTGTAACATCCGCCAATGTCCACAGTACGCACTAAATAGCTAACGTACACTGTGAGCACTTGGTCACGTTTCAGATAGTGTATTGGAAGACGATTCTTGTATTGCTGTACCGTTAAAGGGTTAAAGCGATTCAGTGTTTTATACTAATGAGTACTTTATTAGTTTTTTTCCAGTAAGACGTCTTCTGGATATTATAATTTTTTTGGCGGTTATCCGTTAATGCGATGTTTATTACTGCTCGGGCTAAAACAAGAGAAATACAAACAAAAAGCTACTAACAGCCATAAAAGTACTACTCTCAAGTACTTTCAATGTGACAAACAGGATCACATCCTCCATAAATTGGTAAGTAAATTATCGGACTACTACTACGACTACCAGAAAACGTGTTGGATGAAATATCCAAAGTGTTCTTTCTCATGATTAAATAATACATATGTTAATTTTTTAAGGCAAATCGTTCTCTGTCTCTCATTTATCCTTAATTCTCCCAGATTTTTTGGAATAAATTTTTTTTTTTTCAATTGCTCTGATTCTTTGTGGAGTGATCAAAAGACTACATGTTCAATTTTATTTAGTAATTCCATCTAGATAAAAAAGATATGAGGTGTTGCCGTATGACAACGCTAGAAAGATCTGGATATGAGGTATTGCCATATGGCAACACCAGTAAGATATGGATACATTTCAAATAAATAATGAAAATGCATACTCCTTTCGCAAATTATTACCTAGCGTATATAAACCATGCAATACAATACCAGCTTGGAATTGGGATTACACAGGCATGAATCCTTCAAGCTGTCTCATCAATGAGATCACTTTAGGTGATAGTCTGCAAAACAAGATACACGCAAATCAAAATCACACTTCTTGTACTGAGTTTGGATGATTTATGTGCAACCCTCGTTTGCACAACTTTTTTTTTCTGGTTAGCAACATCTCGAACAAAACGAGCAACTCTATCGTACCGCTTCCCATCGGAGAAACTGGTGGTCGATGGTTTTCGTCGTGCATCAATTTATGCAACAACAAATAGGGACACGTATGACATAGCAATATTTGCAGAGTTTTTCCTTGATTATATAGCCTCGCCAGTAGGTGGGCATTGGGCACAGAAACATCAAGAAGCCATGTGAACAAGCTCCATAACCCTATTTTTGCTCATTGCGATTCGGTACTTTTTTACATTTTTGTTCAATGCACCAAAGCCACGCATGTTTTCAATACATTTGAACCACTCATGGAATGTCCACGCCAATTTTCTTTCTTTCAGACCGTGCTTATCGTTTGACGGTCTCATTTCCGACAGTTTCGTTTAGAATTGAAGCAACAGTAACCGTACTATTATCGTTCTATCCAATAAATGCTACCGCAGCATTCCCTCGTGATGCATATGCAGTGCTCACTGATGCACGAGGCATTTTATTCATAGCTGCATCAGCAGTCACAATGCATGGTTTGCCTGGTCTTGGCATTTCAGTTGCATATCTTGTTACGTTTGTTGGTAGCTGGTGGTAGTTCATCACTGTCATCATTCATGTCAGTTCGTCAGCATCGCTTGGTGGTTGACGTTTAGCTTTAACCGTTGATTTCCAGACATTCGAGATGAATCTCCTTGGTATTCATCAATTAAATCTTCTTCGGTTGGTTCATGGACCTCTTGTTGTTCAATAATAACATCATATTCCTTTGCTTTCTCTTTTTCCTCTAACCTCTGCAATTCCTCCAAGATCTCATTCACCGTGAGCGATCGACAACAACAACAACAACAACAACAAAAAAAAAAGAAAATTCTACCTGTACCTTGCTAGCGTTGCCATATGGACACAGACAAATATTTCTATATAACCCATGAACATAGACCTAGATGAATGAAAACTCTGTGTATTTATATTATATAATAGTATACTAATTACATAACATGAGTATTTTTTTTAGAGTTTTGCACGACGTTCCTACTATAAGCTTACGTTTTTGAAGGAGACATTTTAAGAGCAGAAAAATATTGCACAATCGCTTCTCAGCTGCACCACCTTGCAACTGCGCTGCAAACGTACTGAATTGTCTTCCTGCATTAGCAGAACACGTTTAGTACGCGTTCGATGTCAATTGTGCAGTCCCACGACTTTTATATAAAAAATTAGTTTTTGTATCTTGTGTTGCCATATGACAACGCTAGTATAATGAAGGTTAACCCTTTTTCTACGAAAACTCCGTTCTTGCTATGAGGTTCTAAAAGAAGCTCGTAGAAGCTCGTAGTCACTTGAGCTCACCTACAGTTTGGTTCAGTCGTAAATAAAATACTATCACTGACTTCAGACGGTTTGTTAAATATGTTGTCCAAATTTCGAGAGAAAGAAATAACGCACTGGTTTTAAGAATCAAAATTTTGATGCGGCATCTGACGATGCCGTCAGTACCGAAAATGTTAAGGGATCACTAGAGAAGAGACGTTGACTGATGTAAATAGTTTGTTAATGCGGTGTCTATAAATGAGTCTTGCTGAACTAAGTGATGCACGTACGTTATGCAGCCAACAATTAGAGTCTCAACTGTTTCCTTTAATGTTTTTCCACTGCATTTCCATACTTGCAAAATATCTGTTGGTTAGACGCTACCATCTCAGTAATTAACTCTCTCCATACGTCGTGTCCGCTGAACTACCTACGTTCTGCAGTGTTAAAAACTAGGATTATAATGATAGAAAAATGTACGTGCGGTACGTACGCTTTCTAGCTATCGATAAAGGATTCCGCTGCATCCCCATGTTCTCAAAATATCCTCGGCTTCAGCTGCAACCAACGCAGTTGTTAACATTCTCCATACGTCCTGCCGCGCTGCAATGAACAAAGCAGCGACTCGCCTGGCAAGCTGCGAATGCTGGGCGAGATGTTCTCAGAAATTACCGAGCTAATCCATTGAGTTGGCCGATGTCGACAGCTTCGGNCTATAATCTTTAGAGCGATAGACTAAAGCGCTGGTGCCCGTCAGGTCAGCGGTGGGGGCATTGAGGCTTGGCTCGGGGGCAGTTCAGGGACGAGCAACTGAAACCTCACTTCAGTTTTTCTTCATTGGAGCCTGAGGTAGGAAACTTATCTGGGAGCAGTGATAATTGAAGCTCGTGCCAGTTTATATCCGTTCAATAGTGAGCATGAAACTTATTAAAATGTATGAAGTGTATGATGATATCGACACAATAAAGAAAAATGTTGACGTTTCGGGATCAATCTTCCATCTTCAGAACAAGGAGGGAATAAAGGATGTGAAAAGTCTAAAAATAGCAATTCATTACTAAGCTAGGAGCAGAGGTGTTCTCGGCAGGAGGTGTAAAAGGTAAATGACCGGAGTACGGTGGGAGGGTCCATAATGTCGCTGCTTGTACAGTCGCACTCTTTGGAAACCGTAGGATTGGTGCTGTAGGGTGCAGAGGGGATGTACAGTTCGAGGAAAAACGTCAGTTGTGGGTTGTAATGAGACGTACAGCAGAAGTCATTATATTGAGGCCGGGTTTAGTTTTATGAATGTTGAGTGATTCTAGAGTTGTGAGTTCTATGGGGTTGGAAAAGTTAATGATGGAGAAGTCTCATCTGCTAAAAGAATGGTTGGTTTGTTCTGATGTTGGTCAATATGAGCTTTGTAATGCAGTCTAGTGCTACCCCTATACGAAGCATCGCAGCTTCTTCATTGGCACCCGTAGACAACATGGGGCAGAAGTGTGGGAGGTTTGTCTTTGAATTTAAAATAGGATCCTATGGTGACTGTGTTTTTGTAAGAGAACCTAGAATTTATACGCAGTTAAGCTTCGGAGAGGGAGGTTTTCAGAGAGTTTGCAGTATCGACGTTAGCTTTTGCTGTAGTATGGAAGGGAGTGAAAAAAAAAGCTAATTTACGAACAGTAGGTTCAGAAATACCGGGATCAAATAGTTTGTCTAGAACTGTTTACAGGTGGTGCGGATAACCGTTATTCTTGAAGAATATTCGAAACAAATCTATTTCATTTGAGAAAGCCAGGTAAGAGGTAGGCAAATGATATGCACTAAACAGTAGAGCTTTCATTGTATTTATTTTAAATTGATCGTAGCAGTGACTAAAGAGGCTGGTTCCGAGGCCTGAAAGAGTTGGTTTTCTGTGAACGTTAGTGGTCAGTGTTGAGTCCTGATTTGTAACTAGGATGTTTAAAAATGCTATTGAATCGTTTGATTGGGTCTCAGCAGTGAACCTTAAATTAGGATGTTTACTATTTGAGTATTGTATAAATAAGTCCGAATCAGTTGGGTCTTTGATGATGAGGAAGGTGTCGTCTACATAACGTTTGTAGTGGATGGGTTTGAAATTACTCGGGCAGTCGTTGAGCCACATTGCTTCGTGATGGCATAAAAAAGTATACTAGAGAGGGATCGAGTGGGGAGCCCATGGAGACCCTTTCAATTTGTTTGTATAACCTATTGTCGAAAATAAAAAAAATGAATCTTTAATATTACGGTTAAGAAAATTTCTGAACGTGGGTCGGTCCATGTTGTGGAATGAGTAAGTGTTTCAAAAATCTTGTCACAGGTGATATCTATGGTTGCGTCTATGGGTATAGGTGAACAGAGAAGTGATGTCAAAACAGGATAAATACGCGTTGGGTGGCAATTGAAGGTTCCTGATGCCGTCTTTGAATTCATAGGAATTGCGCAATGTATATTGATTAGTTGTAAAAGGTTTGAGTGTGGAACTAGGGTAGGATGGGGTATTATATGCGGCTGTTATTGGTCGTACAGGGATATTGGCTTTATGTACTTTGGGAAGACCGCATATGATTCCAGGTGAAGCACCAGAGTTGTAGAGGGAGCAACAGGTCGGTTGAGAGATGATGTTTTGGTCTAGTCATTTTTGCAGGAATTACGGATTNGCTTCCACTAAGATTGGGCTCCTGCGTAAGGTGAATTCTGTGTTTGGTGACAGTCAGGTTGTCCGCAGATGTTTTTATGCTTTTTTGCTGCCTGTGTTAGAGTATTGCTCACCGGTCTGGGCTTCAGCTGCTGACACTCACTTGCGTCTGTTGGACCGACTTGTTAGTTCACCCAGCAGGAATGATCTGGTGAACCTGTCCCCAGGAGAAGAGTAGCCAAGCTATGTATGTTTTATAAGGTGTATAATAATGAGAGGCATTGGTTGTATTCTTCTCTCCCTGCCCTGAAGGTTTTTGGGAGAGAGACTCGTGCTGCGCGCGGAGCGCACTCTTTCACTTTGGAGGCTGTCCGATGTCGAACTAATCAGTTCTGTCGGTGCTTCGTGCCCTGGTCGGCTAAAGTTTGGAATTTGTTGCCGGCATCGGATTTTGGTCGTATTGGCTTGCAGGCGTTCAAGTCTGCTGTCAATGGTTTTTTGCTGGATTTCCTTTAGCAGCTCTTTGGGCTTCCCGGTTTTGCAAGATGCTTCATTTGGGTTGTATTACCTGTCCGTGGGAGCTCAAGCGTGAAGTTTTAATAATAATTGCATAAAAAAGTTTTCTAGAGAGGGATCGAGTGGGGAGCCCATGGGGACCCTTTCAATTTGATTGTATAACCTATTGTTGAAAATAAAAAAAATGAATCTTTAATAGCTGGATTAAGAAAATTTCTGAACGTGGGTTAATTGGTCCATGTTGTGGAATGAGTGTTTCAAAAATCTTGTCACAGATGATATCTATGGTTTCGTCTATGGGTATGTTGGTGAACAGAGAAGTGATGTAAAAACCGGATAAATACGCATTGGGTGGCAATTGAAGGTTCCTGATGCCGTCTTTGAATTCATAGGAATTGCGCAATGTATATTGATTAATTGTAAAAGGTTTGAGTGTGGAACTAGGAATTTGGTCATAGGGTAGGATGGGTCATTATAGGTATGCGGCTATTATTGGTCGTAAAGGGATATTGGCTTTATGTACTTTGGGAAGACCGCATATGATTCCAGGTGAAGCACCAGAGTTGTAGAGGGAGCAACAGGTCGGTTGAGAGATGATGTTTTGGTCTAGTCATTTTTGCAGGAATTACGGANGGATATTGGCTTTATGTACTTTGGGAAGACCGCATATGATTCCAGGTGAAGCACCAGAGTTGTAGAGGGAGCAACAGGTCGGTTGAGAGATGATGTTTTGGTCTAGTCATTTTTGCAGGAATTACGGATTCTGTCTATGAATTTGAGCCTAAGTTTGAAAGAATCATTATGTTTGGGGCTCCTGTTTCATTCCTGCTTCCTGCTCCTGCTTTGTTGTATCATTTAAGATAGTGTTCATTTTTTGATCGTATTCGTTCCTGTTTAAGATAACAACTCCTCTTACTCCAGTCGTCTATTATTTTTAGACTTCTCATATCTTTTATTTCTTTTGTGTTCTGATGGTGGGAGATTAATCCCGAAACGTCGACATTTTTCTTTATTTAGTCGAAATTTTCACACATTTTGCGAAATTATACTTTGCTTAGTTATTATAAAGTAGTTTAATAGCAGACGAAAAGCAGGTCAGTTTTACTCGTTTAATAGTGAACAGTAAAATTTGAAGTAAGGGACATTGAAACTCTCATTAGTGGCTGAAATCTTGCGACGAGTTATAAAATTCCATTGAGTAAGGGGGATATTAGTAACCGAAAGGTACACCCTTGTTAGTCATTTCCATAGTGGGAATGAGACATTTGACTGTCATCAGCATATAGTTGTTCTGAACAGAACCGCTGGGCCGGTTCAAAGATTAATTATATGTATTAATTATATGTTGTAAACCGACCAGTGCCAGTAAGAGAGGGGGAATGAAGTGAATCAAAGCCCTGTAGGTCGGTTCAGTGGTGTGGCTGTGAACCTGGCCTGCGGTCAGTTTCGGGGTGAGGCGACTTAACGTTACGTAGGTCGGTTCCTTGGTAAAGCATTGATACCGGAATTGGGTCAACGTCGACATGAAGGACTTCAAAGTGTCTCTAGATGGTTAGTTCATAATTTTATTCCCATACGCTACCCTATTGCACATCCAGCTGTCTGAATCTATTACATATTTCTTTTCATTTTTTAAGGTCTGCCATAAATTTGAAATTTTGTTTAGTACTTGTACACTCTTGCACATCCAGGATTGCTGCCAGAGTCTATTATGTAGAATTATCGGGATGTACACAAGCACGAAGAATACCTAGAATGAATTAAAGTAGTCTGCCACTACACAAAGGCTATGCAGAACACACTGATAGTGTTTTCCTAAAATCAGTGGGCCTTTGTGTGCACTAACAGAAATTAGCACTTTAGCCCTGTTAGATACGTATTCTGAGGCAGATAGCTTTTTTTCAGCGCCCTGGAAAGCGTGCTGGTTTTAGGATATATATCACTTTCCTCGAAAACGCATGCCCCTAACTCACCTTTTTCTTGGTCTTTCAAGCCATGCTGTCTGACCCCTCGCACCAGATCAGTTTCAGGATCACCGTCATTTCCGTTTTCGTCTTTCTAGTCATGTTTTCTGACTCGTCGCACCTGTTGCGCTCCAGGATCCCATTCTGTCGGTTTTTCGACTTTCCCAATCATATTCCTTAATCTCTTTCACCGACTCCCAGTGCCATGTTCATTTTTCGCTCCCTCCGAGTCATGTTTCCTGATCCCCCGCACCGGCTTCTCTCCGCCGGATCCCCTGTCATGTCCATTTTCAGATCCTCTCAGCTCAGGGTAACCTCCGGTGGCTCCGGCAGCTCTTTGTTCCAGTCCCATTCATTTGCGGTAAATGATCACCCGGAAAATGTTCTGCCAGAGCGTCCAGCAAAATGCACTAGAAAACTAAACTATTGAGGCGTGACGTAGACATGGAGCCCTAGGGAGTGGAGGAATAACCGGCGAGCGGTCTTCCAGTCGCACTCGTGTTAACAGAAGTCTGTTGCATAATAAATACTTGAGTCTTCTTTCAACCTCTCCTCGTTCCCATTAAACTGATAGTATTGTTTTTATATTCTATGTATTTTATCCACCCTGCTAGAGCTTGATCGCTTTTGGTAACGTTATTAATGCCACCTCACGATGCGGTTATTTTTTTTCAGTTGGGCCGCAGTTGCTTGAATGTGATAGGATACTTTTTACGTTAATAAAGGTTTAGTAATCCGATTGCTGTACAGTAAATTACTGCACCCTTTGTTATCTGTATTAGATAAAGCTTTTTTGGGAACGGTAGACTACTGTATTTGTAGCTTAACTTATTTTTCTGAAGTTTTGAAACTTTCATAAACATTTTTTGAATTCTTCGATCCATTATCTGGCATTTTGGGGAGGTCACTTCTCTAAGCTTTCTCTGCATCAATCACATTTTTACAACTGTTATTTTATGAATAACTGATGCATCCTTAGAAAGGCAGTATTACTTTATACGGATCAACTGACTTTTAAGGTGAATTATGTAGGCCTATAATTCCAACTGACCCCAACCTATCCTAACCTATTCTTAACAAACTTCACCTAACACACACTCTCATGTAGGCCACATGCTATACCGGCTTTGCAAAAATCACGACCTGTTTCGTATTTTCAAAGTGTGAAACTATTTCAAAGACTTGATGAAATTTATTGACAATGACTCATTCCTAAACTATTTCAGATAATATAATAACTCGTAACAGTGCTCATCTTTATACATTGTTGGTAACGGAAACAAACAGGATAGAGATAGCAGCTCTCCTTCACGCGGGTCACTTGAAGGCGGATATTGTTAGGTTGCAAAATGTCAGTGTATCAACTGTGAAACGGGTCGAAAACTGCCTTAAGAATAATGAAAGCCTCAAAGATCGACAACGTTCAGGCAGACCACAAGTTATTCAACGGAAGAATGTTGGAAGAGCCTTTGAAAATGATCAGAAACTCAAAATGACTGGAATTGCGAAGAAGAAGAAGAAGAAGAAGATTTCTGTGTCAACCGTGTGAAGAACTGTAAAGAGTGAAGGTGGAAAGAGCTTAAAGCGTCAGAAAAGACCGCTGCTAACTGCTGACATGGTTAAAAAGTGCCATCAGCGATGTTTCCGCCTACTTAACGACTTGAAAAGTCATGGAAATCGAGTCATAATTTTCTCAGATGAGAAGACCTTCACCGTGGATCCTCTTTTCAACAAACAGAACGATCGAGTTGTGAGCTTTGGCCAAGAAATCTCTGATGTTCGTTATGTCTCCACAACAAAGCATCCGGCCTCTGTGATGATGCTTGGCGTTGTGGCCTCCAATGGAGAGAAGATGCCTCCAG
>LQNS02277997.1:9642340-9676540 GCA_001587735.2 Parhyale hawaiensis | reverse complement strand
ACGCCAAAACTGATATTGCACGTCAGTGCACGGGAAGGCGCGTTGTCTTGGGCCAGCACTTTGGTCAGTGTACACGGTGCTGCCATCATTTTTGACGGCCAGGTGCACTCTTAACAGTACAGCAACTTGCCAGGGATTCCGACTCAGCAGACCTGCGTCGCCGCTTGGGATTCAAGTTTTCTAGCCGAAAATTTAACAATTTTTTTTTTGGGGGGGGGGGATTTTTATGCTGTGTGAATGACGACCAAGTCGACATGTTTTCGCGTCCCGAGCAGCAACCCTGGGAATTGTAGCACATTTTGTTTTAATTCTTCGTGCTCCTACTGACTATCTTTTTACTGCTTCTCCTCTTCCACCCCCTCTTGGCTACTTTCTGTATTGCTAGTTCCGCATACAAATTTTGTTTTGTTCTTCTTTCTAATTGACTTTTCTTTATCGTGCTCGATGTCCCTCTGTGTATGGGTTTCTCGTTTATATCTACATATTACGCGCTTCTTGCTTTCCTTTCTTGCAATGCAATTGCCACCGGTTTACGCTAATATTATTATACAAATATTTTCATTGCTTTCCAGATTGTATTTGTCGCACATACGGCAGAGGTAAAGATTTTTACGCAATATAGTATCTTTTATAGCTTAAGTAAAAAAATGTCGGCAAGGAAATGAAAGAAAAAAAAATCTATGCAGGAAAAATAGATGCACGGTCTTTGTCAGCGTATTTAACATAAATAAGACTTCATTATGCGTAATGTACCGTAAGTCTAAAATGTAGATAAAAACATGATACACTTTACTGAAAGAAAAAAGCAGAAATTCTGTCGCTTTGGTGTTACATTTGACGCAAATAAGGCAAAAGTGAAGTATTATGCGCAATGTTACACCTCAAACTTAAAATGTAAATTTATAAATAAGAATGAAAATCGTTGGTATGGCGCGCGCCCTGAGGCTCCTACCGCAAACTTCACCAGCCGCGCCTCGTTAGCGTCGAGCCCTTCACAAAGGGGCGAGTTGTCGAGCTCTCGAAATATTTGCACTCGCTTCTTATATTAGACTGACGACCTGTACTCCACTGAGCTACGGGGAAGATGTTAAACTGACGACCTGTACTCCACTGAGCTACGGGGAAGATGTTAAACTGACGACCTGTACTCCACTGAGCTACGGGGAAGATGTTAAACTGACGACCTGTACTCCACTGAGCTACGGGGAAGATATTAAACTGAAGATCTGTACTCCACTGAGCTACGGGGAAGATATTAAACTGACGACCCGTACTCTACTGAGCTACGGGGAAAATATTAAACTGACCCAAGGAGGTTATGTTTTCATCGTGTTTGTCTGTCTGTCTCTTTGTCTGTCTGTCACCAAGGTAACTCAAAAAGTTGTAAACCGATTTGGATGAAATCTACAGGGATTGTTAGGTATGTTAGGGATGTTAGGAGGAACAGATGATTAACTTTTGGGGAAGATATGTTCATCCATTTGTTTGTATGTTTGCCTGCCTCATTTTTCTCAATGCCATAACTCAAAAAGTTACAGATGGATTTTTATGAAATTAACATGAGTTGTTAGATATATAACAGAAAGTAAATGACCAAATTTTTGTAATGATCTGTTAGTTCGTTCGTTTGTCACTGTTTTAAATTTCATGCTTGTTAGCACAATAACTCAAAAAATTATAAATGGATCTTGATGAAATTCATAGGGGTTGTTAGTAATGTTAAAACACATTGATGAGTAAATTTTGGCGCAGATCCGTTTCTTCGTTTGTATGTTTGACTCATGTTTGTCATAACGATTGTTAGCAGTATAACTGAAAAAGATATGAACGGATCTTTAAAAAAATTGCACAAGCTGTTATTACTATCAAAAGACACGAATAATTAGATTTTCAGTTTATACAAAGAAAATTATGGTTTCAGAGCCAATTTGATTTCTTCACTACCGTTGCCTCGCTTGGCGGAGGTATGCGCTCTCAGTGTGCTCTAGTTTACTATGTACGTTTAGGCGTATTTGTCAATCTGCTGGTTTCGTAATAACAGGTTTTATTACTACCTTCGCCAAGGAGGTGATGTTTTCGTCGGATTTGTTTGACTGTTAGTCTCTTTGGCTGTTTGCCTGTTAGTCTCTTTGTCTGTCTTTCCGTCTGTTTCTTTTGTCTTTCTGTCTGTCTCTCACAACATAACTGAAAAAAGTTATGGACGGATTTTGACGAACTTTACAGGGATTGTTAGGTATGTTAAGAGAAACAGATGATTACCTGTTGGTGAAGATCCGTCCATCCGTTTGTTTGTTTGTCTGTCTCATTTTTCTCAATGCCATAACTCAAAAAGTAATGGACGGATTTTGATGAAATTTACATGAGTTGTTACGTATATTACGAAGAGTAAATGACCAAATTCTTGGAGTGATCTGTTTGTTCGTTAGTCACTGTTTCTATTTTTATGCTTGTTAACACGATAACTAAAAAAATAACAGATGAAGTTTTATGAAATTATAGGAGTTCTTAGTAATGTTAAAAGACGTAAATGATTAAATTCTGGTGTAGATCGGTTTGTTTGTTTGTATGTTTGACTCATGTTTGTCATAAATGTTTGTCATAATGTTTGTTAGCAGCATAACTCAAAAAGCTATGAACGGATCTTCACGAAAATTGCATAAACTGTTAATACTATCAAAGTGCACAAATGATTAGATTTTGGAGTTGATCCAAGGAAAATTATGGTTTTAAAGCCAAATTGAATTTTTCGGTACCGCTGCCTCGCTTTCGGACGCATGCCCTCTCAAAGTGCTCTAGTTTTTTTCTGTAAAAGATGATTATAGTTAGCTAAAGCTTAGAACTGCTAATAGATGTTCACAGTTTTGACCTTAAAATACTTGCTTGATTTCCTGTACATTTTTGTTTGTCATCTCTTCATCATGGCCACAAAGAGCTGATCCATTGTATTCTTTTTTTGAGTCCTAAAATTAAACTTGAGCATTCCCTAAGGCGTCAGATCGCGGACTCGAAGCATAGTTTCATTTCCATGCTGTTCTTCTTTGTTATATCATTCTTATAAGGGCTTTCAGCTGAGCAAATCAGTCGATTGTTGAATATACAAGTATATGTGCTTGTCATCAACATGTCATAACCTGTTTCAGCTTATGGATGCATACTAACAGAAATACTCGCAACACTAAGTCCAGTGTCTCTGTGTCTGTCATCTCATCTTCATGGAAGCTCGCGGCAGAGCAATCACCCGCTTTCTCTTAAGAATATATGCTCTTGTAGTAAAGCCTGACATAAACGTTCAACTCTGGTTTCCTGGAAACCCGTAGAGATGACTGCAGCACAAACTCCAAGCATTAGTTTTGATCTCCGGTGTTTGTATGTTTGCCATCTCATCTTCATGGAGACTATCATCACGTCTCCTTTTGAGACTGAACTCTTCTCATCAGAACTCTTGCTGAAGCTTCCAATCTAAAGAGACGCGCACCTGAGGTTGGGACTATGGAAAGACTCCATCTGCTCATACTATGGTCAATCATCTTCTCCAAGAAGTTGCTTTCTCTCTTGTGGGTTCAGTTCCAAGTTTTTCGTCGACTTTCCAATCAGCAGCTTCGGTCGCTAAGGTCTCCAACGCGAAAGATTTTTACGAGATCGCCAACGAAACTCTTTGTTCTCTCAAGCGCAACATGCAACGCATCTTGGCGACGGGGGATTTTCTAGATATTTTTAGGAGAATTCGCTTTGGGGACGGTTATGCTTTCGCAGAGGTGCTGCCTAAATTTTTGGCGATCAACAAAATGTTTCCTCACTCGCGATTTCTTCTGAAGGCAGCGAATATTTTGTTTCGCGGTTACGGAAGTTGGTTTCCATGATAGGCTTTTTACACTGAGTCGGCGACAATGCCAATGATAGTCGGGACTATTTTTATTTCTTGGAAGCAAGAGCAAATTCAAAGCACCACTTTTAGCTCATCAAATTCCTTTGGAAAAGGAAACTGGGCCCTCATATCTTGCTGCGTCTTTGTATTGTCTCTACAGGACGCCGAGCTGTAACAGTACTGACGTAAAAAAATGGATCATGCAGCGCGTTTGCTATGCGTAACAATACTGAATTGAAGTCACACTTAGTATATACTGGTGACCCATTTCTATGGAGTACATAATTATATGATGCACTTGGTGTTTAGTTTTGTCGTGTATCAAGGTTCACATTATGAGATATCATACTTGGGCTTGCACATCCGGTGTTATAGGGCTTTTAAGACACACGTCAGGGACTGACTGCTAACCCTTTCACTTCTGGCGGTACCTTTAAGCGTCTTCTTCAATTTCTACTTCTCAAAAGCCACACATTACATACTTCCTTCACTGAGAGCACGAGTGTATCAAGTTCAAACGTATAAAAAAATTCGTTCATCTGTTCAAGTGAGTTCACAAGTGCGCTGTTGTAACCGATAAGAGCTATTTTCGTCTGTGAGATTATCAAGTGAACCACTTCCCTAAATCGAGAAAAAAAGCTTAGCTTAAACAGAACGCAGCAGCCCCGTGAGCAGTGTCAGTTCGGAGTTCAGTGCTACCTAAGCTTTTTTTGACGTGCACCTTGTGCTATATTGCTGGCTGTGTGTTTCCGCGAGGACTCTAGTTTTTCTAAGCTCAACGGTGTTGACGCTCAGAGGGCTGATCGTGGGGTACCAGCTGCTGCACGGCGTATTTTTAATGTTAAGAACGTCCACCATGACGTCTTTGTTGACGTACCTATATATTTCAGATAGAAGGCTATTTGTTCCTGCCTTTCACCTACAAATGGTAATAGTATCCTTCAGGAAATCTTTTTTGTCGTATATGTATATATTACGTTGTATATGTGGTATCTATTGGTGCATCCTCTGTAACATCTTTTGTTGACTTATATCTTCCAGATCGTAGGCTACCTGTTGCTACTAGGCTGGACGCACCTGTTGGGCCTTTGGATGGACCAGGAGAGCAGGTCCGCGCATGCCCATTCGCTCTCCAGCACCAAGGCTGTCATTGAGGCCAGAGTGAAGCTGGAACTGGAAAAGGATCAGCAAGAGACTCTTCTACTTTCTGTCATACCTGCCTACATAGCTGCTGAGGTAGGCCTTACTTATGTCTCTGCTTACTGCCGTGGTGAGACTTTCCTGATGTCTCTCTTTAATTACACAGCTTTTCAATAAGTAATTTTTTAGATCTTTGCCAACGTAGCTGCTGAGATAAGTATTTTCATCAATAAATATATCTGTCTACACAGTTATTGAGGTAAGTCTTGTTTGTGTAAATATTTATCTGGGTAGTTACTGTGGTAAATCTTTTCTGATATCTTTACCTACACAGCTGGTGATGTACTGTTAAGTCTTTCCTGATAATGCCTTTTTACTTCAATAACTGTTGGTTGCAAGGCTCTCTTGATATTTTTGCGTTCATCGCTGTTGAGGTGAGCAATAGTGTTGATATCTCTGCCTCCATCGTTGATGTGGTGAGTGTAGTCTTAAAACGCGAAACATCATTGGACTTGGATAACATTTAGAAGTAAATTTACTGTAAAAATCCCGTAGAAAAGCTATTTGGCGTTTAACGTTATTGACTTGCAAAGCCTGCGTCGAAAGTCGAAAGCACATTTGTCATTTATTAAGTTTAATTCATAAAGTCGCTATTAAATTTCAATCTAATTTGTCGTTAAAATACTTCAATTCGTAAAACTGCCGTTGAAACCTATTGGGCATGGTTGAATTTAATTACATTCAGTCGCTGATAACTTACACTTGAAATTTACAAATTAATTACATGTGGCAGTTGTCAAAAATTCAACCGTCATTTAGTATTAATTGAATTCTATGAAGCCGCGGTCATCAGTAATCCATTCCATATTTATAAATTGAATTCTGAAATACCATTATCGGGAATTCAATTGGAATTGATAATCTTGCATCTGCAAATCGCTTTTTGTGGGGTGTAAAATAATTTGAAACCACCAAGTCTTATATATAACAGTCTTCCTGCTGACTTCATTTTCATTTCATATTTTTATCTATATTTCCTTAGACACTCGGGCGAGAACTTAAGATTTCGACCCACGTATTTATTTCGCCGAGGTAGATCTCTACGGTCAACACAGTCATGTAAATTTCATTTGATTTATCGTATGGAAAAAATTTCCCGCGTTTCTTGTTTGAACAAGAAAAGCTGGAGGAATGTTGGAGTTCGCCGAATTAATTAGGGCTCAGAAAATTGAAGATGAAAGTGGAGTCAGTAAAGCGGTCGGCGAGGCCCCAGGTTTGGCTGATAATCTCAAGGAAGCTTGAGGACTCGGCCACTCTAAGATTCTTGGAGTGTTTGCTCTGAAAATGGAAATCTTCGCAAAAGTTCTATGCTCGTGATGGATTGCTGCAGACGATAGTTACTGATCTGCCTGAGAAAGCATTTGGCACTCCTTGGTGCTTTCTGTCGCCAAGGCTTTCAGCTATGGCTGCGAACTGAAATAGATTTTTTAGGGACTTTTTCGTTCCGCTGATGATTTGGAGCAGACGATCGTCGCAGATAAGTCTTGACGTTCGTTGCCACAAGTGCTTCCTTCTTCGAGATGGCTAGAGAATGAAGTGGAGGTTTCCGTAGAGGCTGTTTTAGTTCTGTGCGTGGTTACAAATGCTATTTTGTACTAGATAGCTGGAGAATTGAATGGAGCATTCGGCATGGGAAGACGATAGTTATCAACAAGTCTGGACGTACCTTCTCGCCGAAGTTCGTTTTGTTAAAGGTTGGATACTCTTGAATTTGTATTGCTGTGGTAGTTACTGATCAGTACGACTAATGTTTTGTTACATTTAATCTCTCATTTTCGAGGGATATACTTAGCCACAGTAGTAACGTACAGTATATAGCATTTATCGAGAATTTTCCAGCACAGAAAATACTATCTAATCCAAACACTATACTTAAGTCCAACCAAAGTGTACTCGGATGAAGGAAGAAAACCAAATGTTAATGAAATGAGCACTGGGTATAATCCATTGTCCAGATGACTCAAATTAGGTATTAAGGTAAAGTCAACTTTGACTGTACCCTTCACTGGGAAAAACTCATGCACTGGTTCGTGCCGCAGATATAGGCCCCTCCCCCTTCTCATTCCATATCAGGCAGGTGCCCCCATTAAGCTCCGCATACCAAGCAACTGCCGACTCAGCCCGCTGGATGCCGCGAACATCAGTCGACAGGCTAGTCGCTCGAACTCGGCACCTCTAGTACATCAGTCAGGCACGCTCGGTATGCTGCTGTTGTGGGTATATATATAGTTGTGGGTATCTGCATAGGCAGATAATTTAGTAGTTACCTGAAGCAATGGAGGCAGAAAAGACATAGTGTAGTACTTCAGTCGTGGTTTGATGCGACCCACGTTTTCCTCATCCGGAGCTCCCCTTCGTGCAATAAATTTTCGTAGGAGTTTCTTGTACTAAGAAACTCCTAAGAACTAAGAAATTTGTGATAATAGCTTTTCATTGTTCTCGGTTTTGGTAATGAGTTTAATACGAAAAATGCACAACATAGACACGCTAAAGTACGCGTACTGAAGAAAACAGCAGCTATCGTGGGGGTGGTGGCGGTGGTGGGGGGTCATTGAACCTTCCACTAGCTGCACCATAGTTCTCGGTGACCCGTCTTCGGCTGCAGCTGTACTTACTCCTCTGGGGCCAATTGGCCTATATCTGCCGCACGAACCCGTGCGCGTGGGTTGCCCAGTTGAGTGTACAGTTGAAGTTGACATTAACTTTACCACAAAGATGATTTAGTGCCTGGTATTCAACACATTCTTAAAAATTATTAGCTACCCAGTCATAATTCTGTACTATTTTAATGCACCAATTGAATACTTTTTCGACATCAATAGTCTGTACAACAGAAGGATGACTCAGTGCCTGGTATTCAGCTCACTTTTAAAGATATTAGCTGCTCAGTCATGAATTCTGTGTTACTTTAATGCACCAGTTCTACTCCTTCTCGACATTTCAGCAGTGGTCCCGTTATTCATGCATTTGAATTACGTTGGAAACGCTTGTCACGTTCAATGCTAATGAGAGCTGCGAATTAATGCTTCTCCTTTAACTTAACGAGCGCGGGGCTTGCGACAGAAATTTCTATCATTTCACTAGAAGATTCTATCGTCCCTCCTGAAAATTCTATAGCTACGGTAGAAAAATCTGTCAATGCGACATGGAGTTTTTGCTTCTCGTGATTTCCAAAGCGCAGACAGTGGAACTGATAGGAGTTTTTTTTTTTAATTTGAATGTTGGCGCGTGTCATGGGCTTTTTTATTTTTTGAATGAGGGAGATGATGAATCTGAAAAGTTGAGTTTCCGGGTGAGGTAGGTTGTGGAGATATGTTTCTTTCTGTTTTACAGCTTTCAATAGGTAGGGCGGCATGATATTTCTTTCCGTATTACGACAGAACGTTGCGCACGTAAAACTCGTATGCTCCGGCGGAGCTTGAGCAAGAGCATATCAGTTAGAAGTCTGTGAGTGATGAGCATTTTTAGTTTTGTATTTATTAGTATATTTAGTATTTAGCATTTATTCTCGCATTTACCACTGTTCAATATTCAGTACCGTTTAGTATTTTGCGATTTCAAATAGCGATTTAGAAATGCAACAATAACGATCACCAATATCTTTAGGGATGCACAGCTTCATAGTTAAAAGAAAGACGAGCGCTGTTAATCTTCCAATTATAAACCATAATGAGGATTCCAAGTTAGCAACATAGAGTTTCCACGACGTGAAGTAAGCTACTATTCTTTACGTAGGTACTGTAAGTTTGTCGAGAAGTCAACGCTATCACAATGCCGCCATCTTTGTAACATCCATTTCAAATTTTGGAGAGTGAGGAGGGTGCTAGTAGTAGGAACACATGTTTTACTATGGTAACGTAAAATATTAATGCGTTTCTCTTTTCGAAATGAAAAAAAAACCTGTGATTTTTGCACTTTAAGGCTGAAAGAAATCTTGAATATTGCAGAATTATATTTGAACATTGGGGTAATATGCTGACTTATGTTCATTTAAGCACTCCTGCTTAAATGATACCATTTTAAATGTGAAGTGAAAGACAGCCTGTTTTTGTTTAACGAGCTAATGAAAGATAATTACTTCATTGCTTTATTATATAATTATTTCCTTTATCATATCCAGTATGAATATCATAATCGAGCCAGCCTAATGCCAGTTTTCTTCCGGGAATATTTTTTTTTAGCTCAAACCGCGATAAAAATGGGCTACTTTTTGTCAGCGAAAGCCTAATTATGGTAACGAAGATCAGTCAGACCTGGAGAAATGGCGAATAAAACTCTGTTTTCTACACGCTACACGCAATTAAAGTCTATTATTGGCACCACCGAAACATCAACTTCTTTTTCGAATTATTACCTGGTTTTGGTACGTACCCTTGGTTCTGATGAGATATCGAGGTATCTAATGTATAAAACTGAATACCCATGCGTATTTATATACTTATCTTTCATCAGTGATCTTTCCTTGCTTGTCCAACTTTTTTGCTCCTTTTCTTCCCATTTTGCTACGTCTGTAAACATCGTGTGTTCTTATACTAATTTCCTTTTCCAACAAGCTGTATCCGTACTCTGTGTGTGCTTCTCTGTCCTTCATATTTTGTCAACAGTCTGCGTGTTATTTCCCCATTTTGTTTCCTGAAGCACCGCGAACTGTTAATGGCTTGCGTCGACTTATGTCGATCTCCCGTTGTGTTCCTTTAATGGCTTTGGATCACTCGAGTTGTGGGTAGGGAAATTTATTAAGGTCAAAAATGAACTTGAGAATTTTAGAGATTTTTGGCCATAAATCCGCACGCCAGACAAAGTTGGGTTCCTCGTAACCGTACATTAACAGGTTAAAAAGGCTTAAGCTAACGTTTTCATGCAAGCTGCAGTTTTATCATCTTTCTGTTCATTTATTTCCTAGGCCATTTCCTGTCATATTTCAAGGACAGATTTAAAACATATATACTTAGACGTAAAACATCCGTGTCATATGTACATACCGTTGATGCTCAAGGAAAATTTTGGCGAAAAGTATTCACCAAATTGAATAATTGATGCACAATAATTATATGGGACTTGATTTTTTGTAGGATGGGGAGGCGACTGGTACTACTTAGCCGAAGGAGTATTGTCCTCGTAAACCTTTGTTAATTATCAGGCGGATTAAGAAAAAAACGGACGTTAATCAAGAACTGGACATCTATGCATGTGCTTGCCTTATTTCGGAAGTAGCTGTCTGATTTGACAAACTTCGTCTATCAATCTTTTTCTGAATTGTGTGTGTATAAATCATTCTTACTTTGTTTTTTTTTCTGAAATTTTACTTTTTCTGGTTTTTTCCTCTACTTTTATTGGAAAGTTCTAGAAAATATATCTAGGTAAACAATGGTACTCGGTTATCGACAAAGGCAGCCATGAAATGACATGATGTGTCTTTGTACATCTTGTATTTGATGCGAACTCTGCTTTGAAGATTATGCTACATATAATAGCTATCAGTTTGAATTCATAACGGAGATGTATTTGCCGTAACTAAGATTATTTTGGATAGTCGGCAGTACACGGACCAACAGGCCCATTGCCACAGAACCGCCGGGACTGACGGCCCGGCCCTCTATGAGCTATTGCCATTATGCCGGTATCATTTAGATGTCTAAGAAAAAAAAAACTCAACAAAAGAGACGATCTTGCAAGCACGATTTATGTATAGCTGCAGATCAACGGAGCTTGAAGACGTATAGTTAGATAGACGGAAGACAAAAGATTTTGGATTAAGGTGGCTTCCGAAGCTTTGGCCGATGAGAGTTTGTGACTCCTGGAGGTGTTCTTAGCTGTGGAGGGTGTCTCTCCCAGTATTTGTCGAGACGATTTTTATACGCGTTGACTGTCTCCGAACCGATAACTTTGGAGGAGAGTCCAGTCCAGATGTTTACTACGAATTACGGAAGGAACTGCAGGCATAAAGTAGTTCTTCGAGTTTTATGTTTGAGTTTTTGACCGCTGTTCCGCAGGCAGTCGGTAGCGTCTCTCTTAAAAAGTCACGTTGTAGGGAAGTGGTTGAATCCATTCAAATACCTTACTTCAATATTTTTATTAGTTTGCCCTCTGAGTCGTCTTTGCTCGAGAGAGATCAGGCCCACTTCCTTTACCCGACACTCGAATGGCTTGTTTCCCAACTGAGGCATCAATTTTGTTGCTGTGATCTGTATAACGGACAGGCGACAATACTCATAACTATGTGGTTCGAAAATACTCTTCGTTCTTTTCGACTTACAGCAATGTTGCTAAAGAATATTTTCATCTTAATCAACCACAGCGAGGAAAGAGACCAGAGCTAGGAAGCTGCACGTACTGTAAAAATGACGATAGAAACTGAACATTAAATACTTCATTGCTTCAGGTGTAGCTCAGCACTTCTTTAATAGTACAAGCATTGCTTTAGCACGAAGCATTTTTTTAGCGGTGCAAGCATTTCAATAGTAGTGCGAACATTTCTTTAGTTTTGCCAGATTTCATTAGAAGAGCGAGCATTTCTTTAGTAGTGCATACATTTTTTTCACAGTGCAGGCGTTTTTTTAATAGTGAGAGCATCTCTTTAGTTTTGCATAAAAACAATAGCATTTCTTTAGAATTGCAGCATTTTCTGTCCTGTCATGTATCGATTGTCATGTATCGAAAAACTGAATTGCAAGGTTGCATTTACTGTAGCAATGCTCCACTGGCGGCCGGTCAGCTATCGTTGCCAAAAATATTCGCGGTTCTGCAACCCTTCGGCATTTTTTTAAGAATTTCTGGAGTCGACGATGCGTGAGGAGAGACGTTGGTGTTCGGGGCCTATAAACAAAGTCTGTTCCGTGGCTAAAATAGAGGGTAATTGCCCAATAAGGGCAGCCGATTTACGTAGCAGATGAGCCGGAAAGTGACGGCATGTGAAGAAGGATGGTAAGGTGCTGCAGAAATGAAATTTGTCGCGTTCACTTCCTTCAATATTCAAAGTAGAAGGTCCATCTAGCAGGGGCATGGTAGACTTAGTCACAAAATCAAGTAGTAGTATTGACAGTGAAGAGAGCTGGTTTGGCGTAGATACACCTCGTTGAATACCATCGGTAGAGTCTTCACTGCAGAATTGTTACACGTTGTGATGAGGCCACATATGCATTCCTACGCACAACTGGTTGCTAGGATAAGCAGCTCGCTTGTCATTTCGAAACACAATTAAAATCAGTAGTATAGATACGGTTGCATAAATGACTTCCGAGTCTCGTAGCCTTGCATCAGGTTGTGTGTGTGTGAATGCATAGTGTTGCCTTGGCATAGTTTACAGAGCAAGGTGTTTTTGAGAAGGCAAAAAAGTTCATAAATTCTTGGTCCGGACGATTGACCCAATGAATATCTCAGTTACGAGTCAATTTTAATCATCTGAAACAGGATAACAGTGACTACTTACCACTAAAAGAGTCCTATTTTAAGTAAATCTAACCCTATATCGACTACATTAAGCATCAATATCCGTACCATGCCGCCACGGTAGCTGCATGCTTCCGTTCTCAGCTCTAACACATTGTATCGCTTGTTCGATGCCCCGTGAGGCACACGAGCTCTTTGCAGATCTTGGTGTGCTGACTCGGCAGTTGTGTGTGCATGCACGGCGCCGTGGCGGAACTGCCTTCCTCAGAGATGACGGGGGTGAGGGGTCTTGGGTCATTTGTTCCTTCCGTCATATTGGCGCCATAGTACTTGGTGACCCGAGGGCGACTGCGACTACACTTACTCATCTGGGGCCAGTGGGCTTATACCCGCAGCACAAACCAGTGCAAGTGGGTTTCCCAGGCGAGGGTGTGGTCTAAGTTGACTTTAGTTTACTTCACTAAATGAAACTGAGTTATGTACTTCTTAACCAAGTAAAGGTTTTCAACCCGTTATACTATTACATTACGTACACACAAGCCATGGAATTACAATACATCAACACATCTCCTCAGCATCAATATTTACCGACAAATCGCCTTGTATTAAACTTACACGTGAACGTAATATGAGCTCGAGTGCATTACCCAACTAGGAAATCCACATGCTCTGGTTCGTGCTGCTAATAAATACTCGTTAGGGCCCAGAGGCGTGCATGGTTGCAGTCGAGCACAGATTGACAGAGATATAGTAAACGACGGAAGACTCAAATAACTAGGGTTAGGTTAGTTAGGTTCACTCATCCTATGTTATGGGGAGTAGCGCCCCCATGGGGGTTTTGTGTAGGTTACCTTAGCCATTAGTTAGGCCTTCGGGAAGTCTGTCTTTCGTGCCCACTTTGCCTCCTTCCACTTTCATACTCCTACTGAACTTGCTGTTGTCTGTTCTTCCTCTTCTTTCCCGACTTGCTGTTCCCATGCGCGATGATGCTGTGTGGGAACACCTTCGTGCATGGGTTCCCCGTTTTTCTATCGACATACTATATGTCCCTTGCCTTTCCTCTCTTAGAAGAGCTTAGTACTTATTTAGGGAGGCTTAAATCTTCTTATAATACCTAATACCTAGACTCAAATAACAGCTGAGATTTACCACCGCCCCGTTGCTGCTTGAGACAGTGCCGCTGCAATAGATTCTAAATACGACACACCAAAATGAGCACTCCCGAGCATCTTTAAACTTCACCTCCCTGGTTAGTGGTATATATGCGTTTAGAACATTCAACAATCTTATGTATTAGTTTTAACATTCAAATGTGTAGACACATTCTTTGTATCATTCAAGTTCATGTTGGTGGATGCGACTCAGATAAAGGAGTCAGACTCAGATAAAGGAGGCAACAAGGTCGTAAATCATTCCATGCCAAATGTGTTCGGTTTCCAGCTTCGCTAATGTGAGCGACATGCGTAATCCTCAATGACTTTCCGGCCGGAACCTATATCTGTAAAAGTTGTCTTTCAAAATCCGTAGCCAGAATTTTGGAGATATTTGTTAGTCTCATAAACATACAGATAATTTACCGGCGAACTAAATTGCACTTCCGACTCTAATTCTGGCGGAAATTACCGGCTTTCCAAATAAGGCTGGATACAACGCGTATTTAAGGTGCCTCTGCCAAGGAGCAGCAGTCGGTACTTAGCATTGCAGTGCATAGTATTCAGCCCACAGCATTCTGCATGTAACATTTATTCAAACGCAGACCTCGTACCTAGTTGTCTGTGTCCATTAAGTAGTATGCTTGCTACTTATATTTGGATCATGTCTCCTAAGTCTGTATAATAAGATGTAATATATAAGAAGATCTTTATGACGTTCCTTCACCATTTTGCACTGTATAGCCTGAGAATATTACTCTGCATTGAAGTTAACCCTCACAACCAAGTACAGTGACGAACTCAACTAGAACTCATCTACGCACACAGAAAAATACCCAAACCAAAAAGAATATTACAGTTAGGAAACAAACCGTTGACCCCAAGACAACGAGCACAGCGCTTTAACCTATCTGCCAATGCGGGTGCTTCACATGCTCTTTATCATATTTTTCAAACAGTATTAGGTGTCAATGCTACACCTAAACCTGTGTTAGATGCCATATATTCGACATTATTTTTATGACAAAATATATTACGAAAGTGCTTCTACACTACAGGCCTAATCCCAATTGCGCGAAAAGTAGGCAACTTTCTAGCACGAGCGTAGCTGGGAGAGGACAAATTATAATTATTTTTCATCATAACTAGCTTTTGGGGTATCAACTGAATTCATATTATAAAATTCATAATATTGCACTTGTAAATTATTTTCCAAAGTAACTTGGTGCTCCCCTATAACTCATTCATTGCAACCTCTCCAGCATTACACCTACTCTCGATCTGATACCATACATCATTAAGTGCCACGTCAGTAATTCTTCTATTATAAGAACACAGCACTGGGAGTGATCATATAATTTATTAACGTCGATTTATTTCTAATTCTAATCTTGCAAAGAGCATCTCGGTAACAGATTTATCTCATCCCCGTAAGATGACTATTGCGACGCATGATCAGAACTTGAGGTTGCAATCTGATAAAATTCTATCTGAATTGAGTTGCATTTCAGTGATCAATGTATGCTGCTGAAAAGTTAAGAACATTTAAGAGTTTCGAGCATTCTCTTGCTCGCAAAGAATTAACCGAAACCCTTGACTGTCTCATAGCAAGTCAATTTTCTTGGCGGGCTCCGGTGTCGCTTTGCAACAAGTAAAAAAAAAAAAACTTTTTAAAAAATTGCTTGCGTGGAGGAGGACGGGATGTGTCTGCACGTGCCGCTGCACAGCCGACCGACCGGCGAACTGCGACACGGACACGTGACGTGAGAGCTAACGGTGTTTGGGTGTCTGTCGTGCTGAATATCAAACCGAATCTCGGCCATCTTTTCTCTCGCTTGAGAACGTTAAATGTTAGTCTTCGCAAAAAATCCTGTAGGTATATATATATATATATATATATAGATGTATCACTTGGAAAAGTAATGTAGTTTCGGCGTCCAAGAATTGCTTGCTAGCACGGAGGTAAAGTCTTTCGATAGTCAGGATTGCTGCATCAGCGTTTTTGCCATTTATAATTTCTTGCGTGCGCTTCTACCGAAGTAGCAATGGAAACAATCTGTACTGGGGGTCGTAGTTGTCATTTCAGTGTTCCGTCTTTGACACCCTAAGTTTGATAAACCGTGATTGACTGTAGCAGTGCACTACTCTGTATAGTAGCGGATGTATATCTGCTGGACGCACCAGTGCATGTGGACATTCTACTCGGGGTGTGCGGTCAGGGTAACTTTATCCGCACTTTTAACGAAAAGTTATTGTTTACTTTTTGGTTAACCCATTAACTGCGAATGATAGAAATATCCGTTACCGAAACAGTATTCAAAATACGCATGCCGCAGTTAATGGATTAATCTCACGCTGATGACGTTCCAGATTAGATGGGACAATTGATAATTTTTTTAATATGGATGGCTATAACAAAATCTGCCTGAACCGTAACCGAAATGGTGGTGGTGTTTGTGTATTTTATCGGGATTACATGGATATCACGCTCAATTCCAATATTACTGGCATTTATGNTCCTATGAGTTAGAACTGGAATGATGTAGCCTCATCATGTAGGTACCATATGCGGGCCAAAAAGTTGTAAAATGAATAGCTATTATTGTTCCCAAAGACGAAGTATTATATGTCCAGTTTTTTACATGTTACTCTTGTATGAATAATACGAGTAGGCTAATGCTGTTCGCTCCAGCAGTTGTCATATTTATGACTAACTCTTCAAGATGCATATGATTGGCTATAGAGTTTGGTTTGCATATTTTGTTGTAGGAGCAGTGTCTCTAGGAGAGCGAGCCCTACATGTTAGCCTGCCTCTCGCTAGGCCTTTGTGACCTCTGTTTTTTGTGCCTACTTTCCTTCCTTCCATTTTCATACGCCTATCAATGATGCATAGTTCTGCTCTTCCTCTTCTTTCGTCAAACCTGGTGCTTTTGGGAACACCGAGTTGTGCGGTTCGTCCTCAATAGCGAGGTTAGTGGACGTTCTCTAACGGAAAACCAACACAAAGTTTTGACCACCGCACTAGCGCTGTCTATCCCTGAAACGATCTCCGAGCTACGGTATGCAACTTAATTCAGTTTACCAAGACGACGCTATCGCATTTTGAGACGATCTAATAAGTGCCGGCTACTTTCGTGGCAAAGAACAAATAGTCGCTTACTCATGGCGAAAATTTCAGCTTGTCCGTATCATCTCTCACTTTGAAATTTCTGCTAATACAGGCGATGCTCACTTTATAGCGCTGAAGAGTTTGCTATAGTTCGAATCCGTCACTATAGTTGGGAACTTGAGAGCCTCGCGAAATATCACGTTAGTCTGGCCTTAAATGACAGTTTTCTGTGGTACTGTGTATTAGAAAATGTGTTTGAGGTAGTAGCTAATGTTCAAGTTTATGCATTGTTGGATTACGTATTTAAACGTTCTTGTCGGCCATCTTTGAAGAAATATTATTTTGCACGCATCCTTATATGACGTCCTTTATTATTCTTGAAAGACTTATTGTGCAATTTTGAACGTTTCAGCAATATCAGCTGCTTTCTTTCCCTCGCTTAAGCCCTTCAAAGTGATCTTCTCATTGATGGTCAATTTCTGTAGTCTCCTGGTAGGTTTCTTTGCTTTAGGGGCCATGATTGACAGTTGTCAGAATTAATGAGATGAATCTTCCCTCTCTTGCATAGCCGGCAAAAGTGATGCCCTCGTACATGATGCCTTAAGGCAAAATTCACGGTTGATCTTCTAAGAAAATATCTTGAATTTGGCTTTCCACAAATATATGGTATGCTTTGAATTATTTCTTTATATAAGCTCCCGGACAAAACTTGGTGACCGGTTACTAATAAAGGTGTAGGACCTCCACAAGCACGTTTAATAGCAGCAGTTCTGGAAGGCATTGAGTCTACAAGATTTCTAGTGTACACTTGATCCATTTTGAACCACTATTGCGTCAAGCGATTCCTTACCATGACCATTCATGACCATCGCTTTGGCGTAGATTCTTCTCCCCCTTCTTTTTTATTTCTCCTTTCTTTTTTCTCTTTCGTCTTCTATTTTTTCTCCTCTCGTTTCTAATTCCTCTACATCCTACTAACATAATGGCAATAGCTCATAGAGGGCCGAGGTGTAAGTCCCGGTGTCTCTTTGGGAATGGGCCTTTTGGTTCGTCTACTGCCGCCTATCTAATCTAATCTTAAAGCTACCAAAGTACGTGAAAGATTTCGGCGCTTAACGTGTCGCTCAAGATGGTCCTTTCCCGATTCAGACTGATGGTTTTTCAACCAAAGGGCCCTCTTCTGAGTAATTGAACAGCCCCAGAACATGACAGACGCTCCTCTTGTTTAGAAGTCTTACAACCTATTAGTACCAGGTGGCTTATTTTTTTTTTTTTTTTGTGCGGGGAGCCTACCATCAGTAGACTATCCCCTATCACGGTAAATTCAAAATTGTAAAGTTTATAGCTAGGTAACAAGCCATAGAAAACTGATGCAAGAAATGGAGGAATAACTTGAGTACACTTACGCTATGAAACGAATTCACGGTGATATTGATGGATGCTCTAGAACTAAATAACCCGCCATAATTGGGTGGAAGTATAACGAGGAGCAGTATAAAGGGAGGATCGCCTGAATTTTGCTTACATTGCCCTCTAGGGTACATTCTGACGGGCCCTTTCCCTGTCGCACTGCACTGTATATGGCCATCATGAACCCAAGTACTGTCCCGAGCGCCTCCTCCGCAAGAAATGTTGCAGCTGGCCGAAGTTCCTACTGAGAAGGTTAGTTTGTTAGGTTAAGTAGGTTCTTTATAGATACCTACCTACTCCCCCTCCTGTTCCACGGGGTGGGCCGCCGAATGGTGGTAAGCGACTCATTCCATGGGACTCCTATCTGCTCCCGTGTGGGGGGCCACGGAAGGGATCCTCCACACGAGTGTTTTTTTTTCTCCTTTATTCTTCGTTTTTCATTTCTCTGATGCTTTGCACCTTTTTCCCGCCAGTAGTAGCGCACATGACCAGCTATCCGAGATTTGAGCCTCACAACGCTAAGGATCCCGAGTGCCTTTTCCGCAGGAGATGTTGCAGCTTGCCGTAGTTCCTGCTGACGAGGTTAGTTTTGTAGTTAGGTAGGCTCCGAATACTTACCCTTCTGTTTCGGTAGGTGGGCTGCCGATCACGGTGGCCGACCTATTCCCGCTAGACTTTTATCTTCTTGTATTTCGTGTCCATCTCCTGCGCGGCGTAGCTCAGCGAATGCGTTCAGCCGTGCCGGGGAGTGGGAGATGCTCAACTTGCACCTTTTTCTTGTCAGTAGCGCACTGACTACTCTGAGACCCGGCAGAAAAGCCGAGACAAAAATCGTTGATAATTTAACACGTGTCCTTGTGCCGCATGAGCCTGTGTTAAACCACAGGAATAGTTTGGCGCGATATAGATAGACATTCTGACCCTGATGCACTAGTAAAATTTTGTAGTACTACTACATGACCAACCGTGGCTTTCTCTGGCAGGTATGCCGAGATAAAAGATCCATACTGAGCTGTGTAGAACGATCGAGTCTGCACTGTCTGTACGAATCGCTCATTGAGTGGATACGGTGTTAAATCTATAACGGTAATAATGGAAATAATAGTTAGCTTACATTTCAATAGTGCTACGTCAAGTTTACTTAGTAATGCTCACCTTATTATTAATTCAATTATTTCTCACATGTATAGGGTAGAAAATAATTCATCATAAGACTATGTAAACTTGAGTTAATTGTATCATGTCTTTCTTAGCGGTTACCATTGAGTATTCATTGGTGTATATATATTCTAGTGCTTACTGTCTATTTTCGTCAAATTTTGCCGATAAGATTGCTTACCTCAGGCTGCAGGGCTCTTAATATGCCGGGCACAGCATCCAGATGAGAGAAAAGACGATTTTTATTTGTTCTTTCCAACTTGCAGTTCCCATGCGCTTTAATCCAATATGCTGTGTGGGATCACCCACGTGAATGGGTTCCATATTTCTCCCGACGGATCCCCTCACGAGGCGTAGGATAGGCCATAGAGTTATTTGATTTCCCCCATCCATGTTGTGGGGAGCAGCGCCCCCAGGGGGATCCTGTAGGTTACCGGTTGCTACCTTAGCCATTAGCTATGCCTACCTTCGGGACGTCTGTCTTTCCTGCCCACTTTGCTTTTTTCCCCATCTCATACTCCTTCTGATCTTTCTTCCATCAGGCCTTCCTCTTTTTTCCGGACTGCTTTTTGCCATGGGCGTTGATCATCTATGGGAACACCCTCGTGCATGGGTTTCACGAGTCTATCGTCATATTATATGTCCCTTCTTTCTCCCTCTGTGATATCGCCTTTGTTATGGAAAGGGAGACTTAAACTGCTGAATATTATGATAATAATATCGTGAATCGATCGCATTCCTCGTGAATCGATCCTTGTAGACTTGCTATAATATGACCATTCTGCAGTTTTGATATGGCCGAGCACGCCGTGCTGCCACCTATCTGAGGTTTCAGCGCGGGTTTGGTGCTCGGTCATCTTAAAGGGTGGGCAGCTGAAACCTCAGAGTTGCTACTTTATTGTTATGAACCGTGTTTTGAATATCATTGCTTCTCATTGTTTAGTGCACCCTTTGGTCATTTTTCTTCGTCTTATTTTTTTTTGCAATTACTTGCAAGACTATAACACCTCTAATGTGTTTCATGTTATCTGATTTCCTTCTTACTATTTTTTTGTTATTAGAGTTTTTTTTTTTCTTTTTTTTAGGTCCAAGAAGCAGCAAGGCTCATAGCGACCTGTTGTCACCCTTTTGTCTAGTTTTGATCTGACCATACCTGAATTTTTACCCATTTGTGACAAATAAATTTCTATGGAGTTTCTATGGAGTTTCAATGATCTTCCTTGTTTTTCAATCTGTTTGCCGATTTATACCAGTATTAATTTTTTTTACCTTTTTATACAGTTCCACCAGTAGTTAATACTAGATTCGCGTCTCCGTATTTTTATTATAAATCTTCCCTGCCAACCATGTGTATTTGCACAAGTCCAAGGATTATGAATTCAGCTTACCTATTGATGGCAAATGCTAGCCGACTCCATTCTCACTTTGCGAGGTTGAGCGTTTCTCAAAGGTCAACTACAACAGTATATATCACTAGTACATGTAGCACTTGTGACATTTTTAAAGGTAAGCTGGAAATAATACGGAAAATAGAAAGGTTTGGAGTATCTAACAGTTTTGTGTCACTTTTATATTTCTGCAAATAGGTCGTTGTGTGATCAAAGACTTTCTTCAGCTTTCATTTTACAGATATTCAGGTATGCAAATTAAATCGTGTCCATTAAAAGTTAAACCGAAGTAAAAAGTCTTGCTGCAGGACAGAGAAAAACTAATAAAAAGAGAAGTCTCCAACACTATTGTCCGGTACGTATAATAATGTAATATAATGAAAGCTATTTTTTATAGATTTGATGATAAACACGATCCTCAGTTAATGTGTAAATCTAAAAAAAAAAAAAAAAAATAGAAAATGAATGCTCAATACAGTACTGACAATATTAAAATTCTAAAGCCAGCCTTGGTTAATTCCCCGAGAATTTACTGCCGCCACTTTTTTCATTTTATTCACAAAAGATGCATTTACACAACATGTTCTATCTCCAGAGTCAAAATGGCCTTCATATTTTTATTCTCTCAACATTGAAGTGATGTTGCTGTAGTATTAATTACCTATGTTTAAAGAGTCTTCTCTCAATAGATAGCAATTATTATATTTGTATACCAAGATAGTAAAGAGCGCCAAGATATTCCTTTTTTCCTTTTGCTGCGTGCAATTTGGCCCTCAACCGAGTTTCTATATTTCCGGAATCCTTTTTTTGTATACTGACAATTTTTTACTGGCAGAAAATGGACTGAGCCTGAATCTCGTGCATATATTTTAATATCCAGCCTTGAAGACAACTTCAAATTTAAGACGTAAAAATGCAAAGTCTGTTCTCAGAAAAGAGTAAATTTAATAAAAGACCAACGCAATAAAAATTCCCAAGATTGTCCTCGTTTCCTGAGCGGCGCGCATTCCAAACCCGGCATAACTTTCGACATGTTCCCGAGAAATTTTAGGCCTTTACTCCTCCCGTCCGTCCGCCAATCTTGCTCACCGGAGAGATGCACTCACTTCGCATCGCTAGTAAGTTTTTCAATATCCAGTATCGAGGCGAGCGGCAATTTTGTGTGAGTTAGGCCGCCGAGTAAACACAAAGCGGGCCAGGTCTTGCCAGCTCCGCTAAAATGTAGTCGATGCTTTGCCGCCGAGGGAAATAAAATTGCTCTGTGACCTCCGCCTCAGAGGGCTTTGAAAGATTAATACCAGTTCCATCGACAGTTGGTACGTGCGTTGGGCGTGTGCTCGCCTCGCCCTTTTGCTGGTCTTGATCAGCGAAAGTTTTTGTACGAATTACAGCTTCCAGTGACTGTTTATTTTCCCGCTCGATTGTTCTTCGTACATAGTGTCAGGTTATCGGTATTATCGACGGTTGGTTGGGCGTGTGCGCCACACCTTGACCTCAGTTCTCGCGGCAGAAGTGTTTCGCATTAATGTCTGTTTAGTCGAGTGTTGATGTGCTGTGTAATCATCTCATGAGTTTGCGGTTTCTGTAAAATTTCAGTTCTATCGGCGGTTGACTGCGACCGGGTATGTTTCACATGTTGTATTTGGCGGAAAATGGTTTGCCTCCGCTCTAAAGCGTTTCTTGAACAAAACCTCTAATGCGTACAGGTTTCGGTAATACGAGTATAATTATTATCTGCGCCAAGGAGGGTATTTTTTTGTTGGGTTTGTCTGTTATTCTATATGTCTGTCTGTCATCAAGATAACTCAAAAGTTATGAACGGATTTGAATGAAATTTGCAGGAATTGTGAAGCATGCTTGTGGAACAGATTATTAGCTTTTGGTGAAGATCCGTTCATCCGTTTGTTTGTTTATCCTCCTTTTTTTTGTCAATGCCATAACTCAAACAGTTTGAGATGAATTTTCATGAAATTTACAAAAGTTGTTAGGTTTATTACGAAGAGTAAATGACCAAATTTTTGTGATATGTTTGTTCGTGTGTTTGTTGCTGTGTTTGATTTTGTACTTGTTAGCACAATAACTCAAAAAGTTCTCAATGGATCTTTATAAAATTTACTGGAGTTGTTAGTAATGTTAAAAGACATAAATGATTAAATTTTGGTGCAGATCGGTTGGTTCGCTCGTATGTTTCACGTATGTTTGTCATAAAATGATTGTTAGCAGCATAACTCAAAAAGTTATGAGCGGATCTTCAAGAAAATTGCAGAAAGTGTTGATATTATCAAAAGACACAAATGATCAGATTTTGAAGTTGATACAAAGAAAATAATGGTTTTAGAGATCATTGCCAAGTTGAATTTTTCGGCACCGTTGCGTTTTTTGGCGGAGGTATACGTTCTAAGACTGCTCTAGTTTTATCTCAGATTTAGGTCAGAGAATGCAAGAAGCAGTTCATCTTATAGAAACCCTAGAACCGTTTCAGGCACAAAAGCCCTCTTTATTGTTTTATGCTTGCTAAATTATTCAAAAATCCCCTAAAACATAAAATACACATATAACTAGAGCACTCTGAGAGCGCATGCCTCCGCCAACATAACCGAAAATTTCAGATTGTGCTGTAACTATGATTTTCTCTTTACCAGTACCAACAACTGGTCATTTGTTTCTTTTGACACTAATAAAAGGTTGTACAAGTTTCTTGAAGATACATCCATAAGTTTATGAGTTATGCTCTGACAAACAATGATTAGACAAACACGCAAGCGGACTAACCGATCATCGCCAAAATTTGGTCATTTTGTCATTAAATCCTTCTAACAATTCTTTAAAAATCTCATGAAGATCCATTGATAAGTTTTGGAGATGCATTTCTAACACAAATTTTGACAAACAATCAAACACCCAAACTGATCATCCACCAAAATTCGATCACTTATGTCTTTTGACATTTCTCAAATTCCTATAAAATTCAATAAAGATCGGTTTTGAACTTTTTCAATTATTTTATTAACAAACTTAAAATTAAACACTGAGACAAACGAACGAACAGATCATCACACAAACTTGGTCATTTACTCATTCACAAACAGTCAAACACACAAACAAACAAACTGATCGTTCACCAAATAATGATCATATATGTCTTTGGACATTTCTAACACTTCCTGTAAATTTCATATTTTATTTTACTTAATTTCATTCACTTATTATTAACTTAACAACTCATATGAATCTCATAAAATCTGTCCATAATTTTTGAGCTAAGGCATTAAGAAAAAAGCGGCAGACAAACAAACAAACAAACAAACAAACAAACGAACAAATAAACGGATCTTCAGCACAAGTTAATCATCTGTTCCTCTTAACATACCTAACAATCCCTGTAAATTTCGTAAAGATCCGTCGATGCTTTTTGAGTTATCTTGGTGATAAACAGACAGACGGACAGCCAAACTCGACGAAAACATAACCTCGTTGGCGGAGGTAATAATATAATAAAGTGAAAAATAAAAACCTTAGGATCTTCAGTTAAATATCAATTCAAGGACAAAATTACCTGTTTTGCTTACATTTTAAGCTGCTCAATAGGCCCCCACGGACAAAAAAGGATCTACAGATACACATAAAAAGTGCCACCCTATTTCTCACCAGCACTCGCCGTGTGCGTCTTATCTGTTGTCCAAAGCTGTTGTCTTGGCAAAGAACGCACACTCTCATTTCTATGGCATCACAGCCTACGGGTGCCTTCAGCCACTCACCATGATTGCTTCAAACCGTCGGATAAAATCCTCATATCTCTCTCGCATCCGTGGCTGGAGCATTCATCCTTTTGGGATGCCGGTACGAGCCCGCTGCACGATGCCGCCAGAAGGAACCTTCATATATTTCACTGTCGCATCCACCATATTGGGAACCGTCGGGTGGAGATTGTTGTGAATCGTAAAATAAATTCTCTGCATCTGCTACATCTGTAGCTTTATCACCCGTCTTGTTGGGATGTCGCTAAGAGATTGAAAACATACTACTGAACTTACAGACTCTTTATTTATATCTTTTACATCCGCTACTTTGGCAACCACCTTTTCAAAATATCGGTAAGAGATTAGTATAAACTACCAATTGTCATGGAATCTTTATTTCATTAATATGTGCTATTAGCTCAACCATCTTGTACAGATATCGTAAAGAGATTGTTTGTATACACGTTAACGGATGGAACCGTTATCCCTCGCCCACATCCGCAGCTCGATCGTCTATCCTGCCGTGAGCTCGGTAAGACATGCGTACCGCGAACTCTAGGATTTACTGATCTTCTTTGGTCGACTGCGTCTGTGGACTCAGAACGGAGGAATGACACCACTGAGGTATTACGGTCGTAAGGCGCTCACAAACTGCAGGAAACTTCATACAAATATTATACAAACAACATCGTGCATAGGGTATACTTGTATTGAATGATGCCGTAAATATCGATAACCAGTTTTCGTATTTACTAGGGAATTATTATTTGTAACATTAACAATGAACAAAAAGGTGATTAATACTTTGGCAAAAGTTTAAAAAGGCTTCATTAAAGTTCGGGCTGATGCCAAAGTTTAGAATTAGGCTGTTCTGTAACAGGCGTAAAATGTGTGTATATGCATAAGATATGTGCGTTCATCATTTGCTATATTATTGGGACAAAATGTCACACAGATATATATAATCATACATATAGATATACAATATGATGAGGCGAATAGTTAAGGCACATCAATTTCCCCCCCCCCCCGAGACGATAATCTAAAATTGGTTTTCCTTTCAGTGTCTTAAGTTTCCTTCGTTTCACCAGATTCCAGCAGCAGTTTTTTTAAATGGAAGAATCTAATTTTTTTACGAAAGCTTGGCAGAAATGTCAATCTACTCTGAAAGTGGATTGAAATTGTTAAACTGAAATAGACTTGAGCTTTAAGGCTAACTGTTAAGTACAGTTGCTGCAGTGTTCAGTTAATTATTGAATATTTAATAATTAACTAGAAGCGTTGTAATTATAAAGGAAAGACTTCTATGGTGGGAGCAAATTTTTTAAATATTTCTGTAGTAGTGATGAGCACATCACGTGCGATCCTTGGAAGGGAATAACTCACTGTCATTTGTACGCCAATTAAATTATTCGATTGCATTTTATATTTTCCTAGACTTCGTGGGTAAGCATGGGTGATAAACGCCGATAAATACATTAGTAAGTTTTTTGCGAACTCTTTATGCATCGTGCGTTTGGTTCGTTTACAAGCACAAGGTCACGTCACCGACTTGAGCAAAACCGTGTTCGTTTGGTCAATGCTCAAACTGGCCAAATTCCTAGCTGAAACTGACTTCCGATTAACTTTTTGGTGGCCTCATACGATGACGCTTCAATTTGCATAATACTACTGTAAAATGCACTGATGCTNAACTGGCCAAATTCCTAGCTGAAACTGACTTCCGATTAACTTTTTGGTGGCCTCATACGATGACGCTTCAATTTGCATAATACTACTGTAAAATGCACTGATGCTGAAAATAACGAAAGTCTCCATACTTAGTTTGTTGAAAGTGAACGACGAAAGTATATTGTCGTGTTTTTTTTTGCGTACGTGTCGTTTACTTGAAACACATTGACTTCTTCTGTGCTCGATATAATAGCTACGTCATCCGGAACTCTTAGTGTCTTTCATTTACATCGCAGTGTAAGCCAGCAAATTTTGATGAAACGTATTTTTTGTCTCTACTGAAGCTCATCTAAAACTAACTAATTTTTTAAAACTTTTATTTCCTAAAGCTGTAATCCCTGTGAGGAGCAAACTTTGTAGTGTTTGATAGCCTATTGACTGCTTTACAAAACAAAAAGAACCTATGGTACACAAAAAAAACAAATATTTTGTTTTTCGCTTCTTATTACGTGGCACTGTTTGTTGGGCAAAAGCTTCTGTGACGCAACGCATAGCTAGGAATGTAAGCACTTACTTAATTTTCCATTAAATTTACCTTTGAGAGAAAACATTGAGTTGCCATTTATTTTTTACACACCTGGAGAGTAGAGCTCCTTTCCGAAAAATCGAGATAGGCATTTCCCAGAATTTCCAGGAATTATTTTGGATTCCCGAAAAATTCCGTTAATTAATTGGCAGTGCTAGGTGGAGGTCCTATCATTAAGTCACCGCATGTCAGTGTATAATTGTTTTGCTAGAAGTGGCAATTAAGTGACAGCACTTGAAAGATGAAGGTGCAAGAGTGCTAAAAAGAAAAGGAATGTTACCTATCCCACATACCCCCCTCAATTCTGAGGTCGATTACTAAAAAAAAAGTACCTGCGGACTTCCCTTCACTGCATACTTTTTCAACTTCATTTACTGTATCGACCGTTAGAGTGGCCTAAGACGCTCATTCTTTTCTTTACTTGAATCATTGGGTAGGAAGCATGAATTTGTCTTAGGCACGTTCTACAATGTTCATGCGGACGTATCGCGGGGAGACTGACTGCGTCGTGAAAGAAAGCTAAAAGAAACTCATTTCTTCAACGAAAGAATATTTTCTCTGCATTTTTTTTTATTGGTTTGCTCTGAAGATGCACTTCCCCCTTGCTTCGTTGATCTACTCAGTATGCGCATCTTCAGCTCGGAGCAAATACATGAAGCTCTGAAGTGGGTGAGAAGTGAAATTCAGTATATGCTCCCACTATGTAGCCAGTCAGATGTCTTCAATGTTTAGATTTTCAAATTTAGTGAATAAACGGCATCTTCGAAGTTGTGCAAATGAATTCGCCCTTCGAAGTACTGATAAGTGTACGGATAGACCAAGCAATCAAACAACCAATCAACCAACCAACAAAAGAGAAAAAAACTTTGCTTCATAATATATCTATAGTGAAATTCTTTGAACTGTCTTCGTTGTGTTAACGGCTTGCAAGCCTAAAACTGCTTTCTTTCATATTTTCCTCTGAATTTAAATATTTTTCGTTGGATTTATTCCCATCTTCCCATCTTAAAAGCCATCTTCAAACCGAGCTGCTCCGCAACACTGGCTTTCTAGCGACTTCCGACATTTATATTTTCACTGCCGCCAATATCTCTCGAAGTATTGCTCTCGTCCTCGCGAATTCTTCTGGAGATTAGAACTTCAGTGCACTTCTGTAGCCATTATTGCTGCTCTTCAAGGCGGTCGGGTTCGCTAATCACCGATTTATAAGATATTATGTATCGGGTGATCACTAAGTCCATGTGTAACTTTTGAGCTTTAGAAATACCGTAATAACGACCATAGTGTATTCTTTATATATATTTGTAATGTACAGTGAAGGGAAATAAGTGTTCCTACACAAAAAATTGCTTGTTAATCACATTTGTAGCAAATGAAGAATGCAAATAATAATGTTATAGCTACACGTATTTTGGGGTGCATAGTCCAATCTGCGCATGAAAAACGAACGTTCATTGATGTATAGAAAATACATCTAATTTGCTGTTTTGGAGGATGAAAAAGTATTTGTCCAGTGTCAGCTTTACATTATAAAGTGATACTTCTGTTTAAACTTGAGAGTAAAATATTCTAGATTACTCTAGAGTATGCTGAGCAGCTCTAGTCAACCTTCAGATAAAAACCGAGGTATTTTGCAATCACTACTCACTGAGAGAGGTTTTAAGTATGGTTGTTCTTAAAGAATTGACTAACGCGAAAAAAGAACTGGTTCTTAAGCTTTGGAAAGATAAAAAAAAGTTTCAGAAAGATCCCCTATGACCTGAACATCGCATTTGTTATAATTCTCACAAGGTTTAAAAGACGTGATATTGTAGAGAAGCAATGCAGATCAGCTGCTTCTAGGAAGATCTTTTCAAGACTACAGAGAAAGTAAGAACGATAGATCAATAAAATCCAATGGCCACCCGAAAAAATATTTACATGGATTTTCATTCAGCAGCAGTTCATGTAACTCAGCAAGCAATAGATAATGAAGTACGCAGAAACAGTCTAAAGTCGCGCAGACAAAGTAAGATACCGCTCCTTTCCCAAGGGCACAGAGACGCGAGGTGAAAATTTCCTAAAAGAGCGCTAAGGTAAGCAGAATTCTTATTGGGAAAGCGCTTAATTTATGAACACAATATTTGATTGGTTTGGTCATAATTTTCGGATTCATATATGGAAGAAAGACGGTGAAGCGTACGTACCAAAGATTACAATACCAACCTCAAATTTGATGGTGGTAGTATCATGTTTTGGCTGCATTTCTGCGAGAAGTTTTGGTAAACTGTCAATTACAGGTGTCAAAATGAATGCAGAAAAAATTTAATATAAGCGAATCCTAAAGGAAAACTTGGTGCCTTGTGTAGAGAGCCTGGGCTTCCATTTGTTGGGATTTTCTAGCAAGACAATTATGCTAAGCATCCTGCTATGGCCGCTGCCCCACTGAAGCAGCAAGCGAGGCAATGCAACCTTTACAGGAGTCGTGTTGCAGCAATGCACGGGTGTCGCGAGGCATCGCAGTTGCGGCGGTGGGGACGGCTGACTGCTGTACCCTCCGTTACATTTTCTCGTGCAACAAATTTGTCGCGTTGCACGCCGCTTGTATCGCCAGTGGAGCCCCGGCCTAAGACTACGAAGCAGTGGCTTTCTGAAACAACTTTGGCATCTCACAGTGGCCAGCCAGTCCCCGGATTTGCATCCGATTGAGAGCGTGTGGTGACACTTTAAAATTAAAATCCGAGAAAAAATCCCACAAGCATCACAAATCTGAAGACAATTTGCCAGGATGAATGCAGCAAAATACCTACTAAGGAATGCGAATCGTTAATTAGAAACTACACAATAAATTGATTGCTATTGAAGTCAATATTATAATCAAATGGAGATGACATTTTTTCTGCAGTATGACTATTTTTTCACCTATGAAAATTAAGGTATGTAATATTTTGTTAAACACCGAATATCATTTCGATTCATAGGCATACCTATATTGCCAATATGCAGTCTTATACAGTAATTTTATTAATTTGTTCTGGTATACACGACGAGGAAAAATATGAAATATTTTCACGGGTACGAACACTTATTTCCCCCCACTGTATTTCTCTTATAAATGATTTCAATTTCAATGAATTGTGCAGAAGGCTAACGCGTCTTTGGTAGTAAACTGAATTCACTGATTATATTGATTAACTTTCATATTTTTACATCTATATTCGTATATGATACATCAAGCCATGGATATGAAGACTAATGAGTATACACGACTACACACATAAATATTTTGTGTATGTTGGCGATGTATTTTATTTCTGTCAGGTTTTCTTGACGATAGGATAGACTGACACCTTACGACTTTGTTATTGCATGTTTCAGTGTTGCGAAGTACGGTAGTTAGCGCGTCTATTTTGGCAGGTCATAAATTAAATTTCGTTCGATTGGCGGTAGAAATTAAAGACTTCAAGGCTTGACTCATCAAAAACATCAGACTTATGCGTTGGTTTCAACTCGCTGAATTGACTTCAGGACGCTGATTTTCAATCGGTTGCTTTATGGATTTCCGGAAACTCAATATTGACCCGCAAGATGGCGTTTTCAGGCCTCTCAGCGGCATCCCAGACTCTCGACGAGACTCTGCTTGAAGGATGACGTCATTGGCACGCTCAAGACGTATTGACACAGGTTGTGCTCTTCCAGGCAACGTTAGACAACGAGGTCGACTACGTTAATGTTAGCAGTAGATATAACCAAAGTATGAATATGATTTCCCGTGGCTGTGTTAACGTGCGGGGTCATTTGGGTGACTCAGTGCAGTCAAATCAGATAGAGAGAGGTTAAAGTACCCTATTAGTATTGTAGCAATATGAGTGATTCATCATTTCCAGGAAGCATTGCCTGGTCTCTTATAAGCGAGCATTATACAAATGGTATGTACTGGTGCATCGACTACACTGTACTTAACTGTCCAGTTAAAATCCTAAGTGGTCCTGACTGTAGGTTGATAAAAAGCATTGATTAAACAATTTTCAGTCAATATAGCGAGCGCAGACAAATTGTTAACTACTTGTGGTGATGCAAGAATTGTGTTTAGCAGCAAGAAACACTAATTTGTTGATAGTTGTCAACGGTGGATGACAATCACTGAGTTTTATAGCTCAAAAAGGACTTAAAATTTGCTAAAATTATTTATGCAATTTACCATTGGCTAGTGTTCATCTATTCGTGGTTCTTTTCAACAGAAGCATACCTTGCGTATCCAAGAACACTTGATTTATTTTTTGATTAAGGTCGCTATGTTAACGGCAAAGATTTTATCTAAGTTTTATTCATTTATCGACAAGCCCACTTTGGAGGCATGGATAGCCAAGTATCGTGTGGTCTATGCTTGGTTCAATGTGGACATGAGTATAGATGAATGAAGTTTTATTGCAGAACTGCCTTAAAGATGGAGTTAAGGTGTTTCTTGATATATGTCAAGGTGAATCTTGTCGTTTCACTAATGGTCCCATACATACAGTATATCCCATATATATATATCACTTTTATCTTTTTAGATATGCATTCACTGATGCCTTACAAAAGCAAAATTATTATTTTATTTTTAGTCGTCCCAAAACGCTACTGAAGTTGTCATGATTCTTTCTATATTGACACATGAAGGTGCCGAAGAGCAAATGATATTATTCGTTTGCTTTTTTTTTAAATAGTCCCCAAGTTCCCCTATTTTTTTCATTTACACTCGAGAGTACATAACAATAAACAAACAATTTTGTTTATTTGTTTTCAGTGGTCCCAAAAACTGCTACTGAAGTTTTTCCGTTTGATTTTATAGTTTTACTTGTTCGTACATCGGAGAAGAGCTTACAAAGGGAAAGGCATTTGATATTCCTTTCATATATGTATCTATAGGCCTCAGGTCAGGTCTCTCCTTTGTCTCCGTAACATTCGCTTTGTTTTGACCGGCACTGTAGGAAGGTAAGGCGATATGTTTTGAAACGTCGGAGCAGAAACTTCAGTTCTATTTACCTGGTGTCTCAATTAAACTGTTTTCGTCGAATTTCGATTCAATATTTCAATGAGAGGGCAAATCTCATCGGTGCGGTAGCTATGTAAATTTCACCAATGATGTTGCGATGTGAATAGCTTTGCGGCAGTAGTTCAATTAAGCATATAACTAACACATTCCGCGCGTTCGTTTCTCAGATGTGCGCAGAAAATCATAGGCGTTCACCTGGAGTCTAAAGCGGTAGTAATGTGCGACAATCGTCTATAATTTTCTGATTGAGATACCGCTGCTCCACAGAGATGCGAACAAGATTATACAATTCCCGAAGGCATTAATTTGAGAGCTTTAATTGCACAAATGTAGTTACTCTCCAAAAAATTGCATAATGTTCCAGGTGGAGTTATGCTCTAGGTGATGTTATACTTCAGGTGGTGTTATACTCCAGGTGGTGTTATACTCCAGGTGGTGTAATACTCCAGGTGGTGTTATACTCCAGGTGGTGTTATACTCCTGGTGGTGTTATACTCCAGGTGGTTTTATACTCCAGGTGGTGTTATACTCCAGGTGGTGTTATGCACTCCGCCCGTTTTGTGCAGAGGTATAATAATGCATTCAGCGGCTAGCGGGTCAGCCAGCAACGAGTTATCTCCACATTGTACGTAACTACTTAATTCTATTTTGTCTATCATTTGTATTAAATAATCGTCTAGTAAGTTTTTGAACTTCACACCTTTAAAGGGACGGGTACTTCTTACATAGAGTGTATTATTACACCATTACACCACACATTATTATTACACCATTGGTATTAGGAATCACAACCTCCAGGGTGCTCACAGATCAGCTTGGCCTCAGCTGGGAATTAGGGGCATATTTTCGTTTGTGTCATTCATTTTCCGTATGACGACTAATCTTCATTTGCTCTTTTTATTCTTTTATTTTTTTTCTTAGTTTGCAGTTCCTACACATGAATGGGTATCTCGGTTTGCTTAGATATTCTGCGTATGCCTAATTTCTTCCTCCCTTTTGATCACGATCAACTCCGTTTGTAAAAATACTGCAAGCGGAGAAACCCAGTCATTAATACTATACGAGGAGTAGAACATCAGATGGCATTATTGTAAAAGCTTTGCTTTCTTTGTGTCGTGTCCAACGGATTCCCAGACCTCCTGCTCTTTTGCTGGGGCCTGTTTACTGGCCACGTTTACGCAGTGAGGTTTATTGCTCATGAAAACCTTGACTGCATGTGTCATGCCTGAGTGTGTATGGGTACTTCATGGTAGGACCATGAGTACTAAGAGCGCCGTGTGTAGGTGCTAGTGGTGAGGCTGGTAAGTAAGGTATGTAGTAGTAGATATTTCAAAACTAGGGGAGGGGAGTAGGAGGGTGTCCTGGATCTGCTAATGTAGAGTGATAGGGTAGGATAAGCTCAAATTATTACGTTGTGAGTACACAAAGCGTACCGTGCATTGGTACTGGTGGTGAGGATGGTACGTTAAGATTAGGTAAAGTGGTGAGGCAAAGTGTAAGGTAACGCGGTAAATAATGCTAGATGATCAGTTAACCGTTTTTTTCAAAAGTTATTTTGTCTGTCTCGCAAGAACAACATTATCTGAAGTGCAACTTATATGTAACGGTATGAAAGACAGGGTTAAGGTCACGGACACGCGGCAAGGTCACTGTGGCAAGGTAGAGTTTACGGAAGGGGTTCCCAATCGGGGTTACTCGTAGCCCCCACGCCGGGAGGGGGGGGGGGGTTGGCGAGATAACTTCTTAAGTGAGGGAAATCTTGTTTTATATCTAAGTCATTTGAAACATTAACTTAAATTGGTTGTACGAAAGTTAACATGAATTCCATTCGTCATCACTAGCCTATACCTGTTATTAATTTTGCCTAAGGGTGTAAGAATATATCAGAAGATTCTCCATGGGTGCCAGACAGAGAAAAATTTGGGAACCACTGGTTTAGGGGTAAGATGGAAATGGTCAATGGTATGGGTACCACTGCTAGAAGTACTCTGGTGGAGACGGAAGTCTAATGGTACAGAGTCGCCACAGTAATTGTACTGAGAAGCAGCGCAACGCGATGACATACCTCGATGGGTTGGAGCGTTCTTAGATTAACTCAATACAGTCTCGATTAGTCATCAGTTTTTAGCCTGAATTACGAGTATTCTATTTGTGGCGTGACCAAGTGCTCTCAATGCAATGAACATTTCCTTAAGAGTTACCATATGCCTGTCCAGCAAAGAAATTATTTAGCCCTCCAATTACAGAAAATGATTAGCAAATACTGAAGGAATAATATGGTATAGGTATTATTCAAAATGTTTCCTCTCGAGCCTTCACAACACTACGAAGTCTTTCTGGGCAATCATCTATGGCAGCACGAACTGCATCTAAGGGTGTTTCCTCCCAGCATTTGTTCAATTTTATCTTAAAATTTTCAATATTTTGGGACGGAGAAGAGCAGGCTTCACTCTCTAGGAATCCCCTCAAAGAATAATCAAAAGCGTTATGATCAGGTGATGAGGGAGGCCATTCTT
>LQNS02277997.1:9610704-9621285 GCA_001587735.2 Parhyale hawaiensis | reverse complement strand
CCCAGCATTTGTTCAATTTTATCTTAAAATTTTCAATATTTTGGGACGGAGAAGAGCAGGCTTCACTCTCTAGGAATCCCCTCAAAGAATAATCAAAAGCGTTATGATCAGGTGATGAGGGAGGCCATTCTTCTTTGCTAATCCAGGACGGAGAGTTGCCTCTACACCGCTGCTGTGCGACTCGAGCTGTGTGGGTTGCCGCCCCATCTTGTTGGAGAGTACAAACTTTATAATCGCACACAGAATTACACCATGTAATCAGTGCACCTTTAAGAATGCCCTCAATGTAACGTTCTTTGTTAATCGTAACCTCTTCAGGGACAAAAACAAGTGGAAATTTCCCTCTGGGATTAGCAAAGAAGAATGGACGCCCGCATCACATGATCTTAACCCTTTTGATTATTCTTTGTAGTGATCCCTGGAGAGTGATGCCTGCTTTACTCCTTCCAAAAATATTGAAGCTTCTAGATAAAATTGAACAAATGCCGGGAGAAAATACCCTTTAATGTTGCGCGTACCGCCATTGATGATTTCCCCCAAAAAATTCCTAGTGTAGTGAAGACTCGAAGAAAACATTTTGAATAATACTGATGCCATGTTGTTCCTTCAGTATTTGCTAATCATTTTCTGTAATTGGACTACTAAATATACTTTTTTGTTGGGATAAATCTGATTTTTATTCTGTAACAGTATTTATGCCCTACTCTGCAACAGTATTTATGCCCCACTCTGTACATCTCAGCTCTTTCTACAACGGTAGGAGAAAGCGCTCCCAGCGACCGTATTATGAACGGTAGTAAACACCGAGTTGTATTGTGGCAAGAAAGCCGCCGTGTCTCCGTAGCTTCAGTGTACTTTCTGTGTCAATACCTGCCAGGCAACAGTGTTCCTTGTTCCCGCCAGGCAACTGTGTACTCTGCATATATGCCTGCTAGGCAACCGTACCATACCAGTTCCTGCCAGCCAATTGTGTAGCCAGTGCCGGTATCTATCAGGAAACAGTGTACCCTATACCAGTAGGCCTACCTGCCAGGCCACAACGTACCCTGTACGATACCTGTGAGGCAACTGTGTACTCTGTACCGATACCTGTCAGGCAACGGTGTACTCTGTACCGATACCTGTCAGGCAACTGTGTTCTCTGTACCGATACCTGTCAGGCAGCGGTGTACTCTGTACCGATACCTGTCAAGCAACTGTGTACCCTGTACCGATACCTGTCAGGCAACGGTGTACTCTGTACCGATACCTGTCAGGCAACTGTGTTCTCTGTACCGATACCTGTCGGGCAGCGGTGTACTCTGTACCGATACCTGTCAGGCAACTGTGTACTCTGTACCGATACCTATCAGGCAACGATGTACTCTCTACCGATATCTATCAGGCAACAGTGTACCCTGTACCAGTTGCCAGGCAGCAGTGTATCCTGTACCGATACTTGCCAGGCAACAGTGTATCCTGTACCACGTGCCAGGCAACAGTGTACCCTGTACAGATACCTGCCAGGCAACTGTGTATCCTGTTCAATACCTTCCAGCCAACGGTGTACGCTGTACCAATATCTACCAGGCAACACTGTATCTTATACTAGTATCTGCTAGGCAACAGTGTACCCTGTACCAATACCTGTCAGGCAACATTGCCCTTAGTCTGTCTGAGGTCATCCGTTAGCTGGGGATAAATTTCCTCTCCACAGCTCGGCGCCGAGGCGCACACGAGACCTCATCTCCCCTTGCTGGAGGCTCCCTTAGATCCCATCGTTCTGCGGCCGCCGGACACTCGGAAATGGAACTTTTAGTCTTGGCTTTTTTGGACGGGGCGCTGCGTAGCCGAAAAATTGCCTGGAACTCAAAGAGTTGCAGAAAGAGTGTGCGGAGTGTGTGCCTGCTCTTAAATGCTTTCTTTCTGTGTGGGTGCGTAAGGGCGTTTTTTTTTGTAGTGGGTTAGATTTATATACGGAAATTCATTGATGATGTACAATAGAAAGTGCTCCCTGTGTGATATATGTTAGAAAAGTATTAAATGCTTGGAATTTCGGGGTAAAATTTGTTTTTGAGTGTGTGTGTTCGTTCTGTTGCGCCTTTTTTTTTGTCACGTGTATAGAGAGTGGAATCTTACTCCCGCGATGCGTGTAGAAAAATGTGGTACTAAATCCTTTTTCAACGTGCGGGCAGCATTAAATATCTACATGCGTATGTGACGATCTATAATAGTTCTTAACATACAGTTTTCATCATGAATAAAACTCGAAAATTCAATTCCTTTTCAGTTGTCTTAGAAATGTGACTAATGCTGAAGCCACCCACACATGCATGCACGCGAACACCTGGAAGGGAGGATAGGCAACTCTCTCGTCTTTTTGAATTAAATTTAAACTCGGTGGCATAGATACAATAGCATAAATGACAAGAGAGCTGCGCTTTCTCGCATCACGTTGTTCTTATGGAAGTATAGTGTAGCCCCGGCATTAAGCTTTGCCGGGCCCACATATGCGCTCGTACGCCCATCTGGTTGCTCGGATGAGCAGCTCGCGGGCCGTTTCAACTCGTATATAAAATCGGTAGCATGGATACGGTAGCATAAATGACGTCCGAGTTTCAAATCCTCGCATCAAGTTGTCAATGCGAATGCGCGATGTGGTTTCGGCATAAGTTGTAGACAAGAGTCACTTAAGAGAGAGTTCTTCTGTTATCCCAGCTTCGTCGGTGATCCATCCATTTTAGGTCGCAATCTTTTTTTTCACATTGAGCAACAGTAACTATGCCTGAAGTGCAAGTATCGTAGTTAAAAAAATATATATATATATACATTCCAATTAATGTTTTATTTGCTGAAACTCTTGCACATAGACGATATCAGCGTGTACTTCATTTGCTCTTGCGCTGGTGTAAAGAAAATTGTAAAAAATAATACTTTGAAGAGAGCGTCGAGATATTTTAATTTGAATTTGTTTGGAAATGTACATTGGAAATGTCGATCTTTACATTTTAAGTCGTAAGCCGCGTTAGAGAAATATGTTTAGACCTATAAAAATAAAAAAACTATTTTGCGGAGAAACTTTTCGTATTTACAGACCAGAAGAGCTTATTCTTTTTTCTAAATATAATACTAATAATTTGATCCATCAACATGAGAAGTAAAATAATTGAGAAAGAACTGTTTATATATATCTGTAAAAGGTAAACTTGACCGCACCCTCAACTGGGGAACTCCCATGCACTGGTTTACGCTGTGCATATAGGCTCAATGGCCCCAGAACAGTAAGTGCGACTGCAGCCGAACACGGGTCATCAAGAACTATATCGCCATTTTGACGGACGGTTCAACTACCCGCGCCTCCCACCTCCCTCATCTCTGAAGAAGTTGAGTGCCCCCACAGCCGCTCTGCGGGCCTACCACTGCCGAGTCAGCACACCCAGATCAGCAAAGAGCTCGCATGCCGTGGGCCTCGAACCTGCGATACAAGGGTTGTGAGCTCAGAACGTAAGCGTGCTGCTACCGTGGGTAAAAAAAACGAGTTCTTTACGTCTGTATATGTGTGTGTGTGCGGCAAGTCATTTGAATTTGTCAGCAACGGAACTTTAATATCTATCTCCAGCTTGAGGTTTTTCCTTGTTCTCTCCCAGTGACAGCGATCTTACCAAATAGTGGGGACGGTTGAGGGTTGTAGCTGTGATTGAGTCTTCCTTTCTTAACGGCATGGCTCGGACAGTCTCCAGTCAGCTACAGTTGCGCACTTCTCTGGGGCCTAGCCGGCGTTTACTGCGGACAGACCCGCAGTAGCAGCAGACTAAAGCTTCTGACATTGACTCTCAAGGCCGCTGGTTCAAAACTCGTTGCCAACTAGGCAAGTTCTTCGCAGCGCTTGACTTGACCAGTCAGCATCCGGTCTGCATATTGCAGTGGGTTTACTGACCTTTGCCAGCAATGGGAGGATCGGGGGCACAGCTTGTCGTATGGAGCTCCAAACTATCTATACTCGACTGCAGCCGTATACTCCTCTGGGGCCTGTATGCCTGTATCTGCAGCGCAAGCAAGTGCGTGTGGGTTTCCTAGTTGGGGGTACGGTCAACTTGACTTTACCTTTGACACCAACCAGTGTCGGTGAGGGAGTAGAGGTGACTTTGCCTATGTTTTCATTTCTATGGAAAAAAAAAATATGCCCAGTACTGAGGATGGCATTAATATTTGTTTCCTGGAATCCTGAGTATGTGTAGCGATTTTTTTGATGTACTGTACAATGCTGTTTCTGCTTCACAGAAGCATATCCAAAGAGCTCTCATTTTAGCAGAAGTTCTTATAGTAGAATACCTGAATTAAACTTCTGTCGGCAGTGAAAGATGTTAAATCTTCTGTATTAGCTCTTAGCCTGCAAGATAGAATGTATATTCACACTGCTGTTCCAATGCGCGGCGCTCTACGTGGGTGGGCTCTCTATTTTCTCTATCAGATAAGATTCCATTCTATTTCTTATTAGAAGTAATTTTTGGAGAGGGAGGCTTATACGGTTGAATAGAAATGAATAAAGCTAGGGTATGCTTCCCATGCACTGAGTATAAATCAATGCAAGCCTGTACGATTGCAATTACTCGACGGATTCGGTCTCACGTAAATGACTTACAAGCAATTTAGTATATAAATGCAACATATTAGGAAGCAGGCTAGCCAATTTTTTAAACGTATAAACTTTTTATTAGCATTTTGAACATCGCATTATTAGGAATAAGACAACAAAAGTAACCAAATGTGGTCTCATGCCTAGTGAAGGGTTAACCATTTAGTAGGCAAACAACACCGACAAATAATCAATATTTTATGCTTCAAGTGCCACAGGAATGTTTCTCGTTGAATAAACCTCCTTGATAATTCTTCGGACAAGTTCCAGGTGGCGTAGCTCACACCACCCACCTTGTGCAGAGGTGATATTGCATTCCGTGACCAGCGGGCATATTGAAATGTGACAAATATTTTTATCACAAACTGGTCACCAACGTTGCGAAGCTCAGTATTGTTCTGGTCTGGATGGCATCCCGCTTTATCTAGCTGCTGTTGACCGCAACCCGTAGCAGCGGACCGTGCGTGCTGCACAGTTATGCTGAAGGTCCCGGGTACGATCCGCAGGCCAGGTGAGCGGTCTTTGTCATGGTACTTAGCGCGCTGAATCAGCAAACTTGCTTGGTGTGCATTGCTGTCGTGGAGGTACTTTCCTTGGGGTAGAGGGGTGGCGGATCGTTGAACCTTTCTCTAAATGTGCCATAGTTACCTCCGCTAAGGAAGTTATGTTTTCATCGGATTTGTCTTTTTTTTCTGTGTCACCAAGATAACTCAAAAAGTTATGGACGGATTTTTATGAAATTTACATGAGTTGTTAGGTGTATTACTGAGAGTAAATGACCAAATTTTTGTGATGATCTGTTCATTTGCTCGTATGTTTGTTGCGATGTTCAATTTTAAGTTTGTTAGCGCAATAACTCAAAAAGTTTTCAGTGAATCTTTATGAAACCTACAGGAATTGTTAGTAATGTTAAAAGACATGAATATTTAAATTCTGGAGCAAATCGGTTGATTCGTTTGTATGTTTGAGTTGTGTTTGTCATGATGTTTGTTACGCAATGACTAAAAAAGTTTTGAATGGATCTATTTATGAAATTTGCAGGAGTTGTCAGCAATGTTAAAAGATATAAATGATTAAAATTTTGGTGCAGATCGGTTGGTTCATTTGTATGTTTGACTTATGGTTGTCATAATGTTTTTTAGCAGCATAATTCAAACAGTTATGAAAGGATCTTCAAAAAATTGCTGAAACTGTCAATACTATTAAAAGGCACAAATAATTGATTTTGGAGTTGATACAGAAGAAAACATGGTTTCAGAGCCAATTTGAATTTTTCGTTACCGTTGCCTTACTTGGCGGAGGTATGTGCTCTCAGAGTGCTCTAGTTCTTAGCTGTACTTACTCCTCTGGGGCCAGTTGGCCTATAACTGCCGCACAAACCAGTGCTTGTGAGTTTCCAATTGAAGGGTGCAGTCAAAGAGGATTTTACCTTTTACCTTTAACCCTACATTCATCTATTGAGCATTGAGGAATGGGCATCGCCCAGCAGGTTAGGATTTCAAAACGTTAAACCCTTTATGTCCGAATTAATTTTCATTTCTCGTAGGAGTAGCCATGTTTTTGCAGTCTTGTGTTCGAAAATTCAGAATAAAAGAATTAAATATTATGAATATTTGATTTTGAAGCCGGTAAGCATCATGACGTAGGTCAGCATTGTTTTTGTCTTGACAGTAACCCGGCATTCAGCTGTTGATAACACAAAAGATATTAGTAGATTAGATTAGATAGGCGGCAGTAGACGAACCAACAGGCCTATTCTCAAAGAGACATCACCACATACGCACCGGCGCTCTATTGGCTATTGCCATTGTATCAGCATGAAATAGAGGACTCGGGAAGAAAGAAGAAGAGAAAAAAAGGTGGAAGAATTACAGTAAAAGCGACGATCATGTAAGCACGTAAGCGTGATCACTAGCCGCTAAAACGAGGAGCTAAGAGACTTCTATCTCTGTAGTCGGAGCGGAAAAGATAAGATGGATTAAGGTGGCCTCGGAAGCTTTGGCCGTTAAGAGATTGCGACTTCTGGAGGAGGAGTTCTTAGCTGTGGAGGAAGTCTCGCCCAATGTGTTTGTCAAAGCGATTTTTATACGTGTTGACTGTCTCCGCACCGACAAGGTTAGAAGGGAGTCTATTCCAAACGTTCACTATGACATACGGAAAGAATTGCTGACTTAAGGTTGTTCTTCGAGCTATATGCTTGGGTTTTTGCCCGTTGTTTCGCAGGCGATCATTACCTTCCCTTTCAAAAAGTCCCGTTGTAGGTACGTCGTTGAAACCATTCAAATGATAGTTATTATGAGTTCATCACGCAAGAGTGTAATTTTGATGAGGAAAATGATTTCAGCACGCAAGCGTATAAACGTCAATGACAAGGACGAGTTCATCGCGCAAGCGTATAAAGGTCGTTGAGCCCAGTATCGTCCTGGTCTTAATGACATCTCGTTATTTATCCGAGTTTCATTGTGCTGCTGACGCTGGGTGGTAACGACCTGATCTCCGCTGTCTTATGTTGACATGGAACTGGAGGCACGCGTCCCAGTTAAATTTAATGGCCTCAGTGTTGCCCAGCTAATTGGCTCGGCCAAAGTATGAGGTGCAGTGAGCTGCCAGCGCAAAACTTTGGTACACGACTTGCTGGATGGTCGTAGCGTGTGGCCAGGGCGGTAATTTCGACGATAATATCGTTAACCCTTCACAAAAAAACTCGAAAAACGCTTTCATGAAGTGTGGCGGTTCCGAACTCCGTCGAAGGATGACGCATTCGCGACGTATGAGGTGCACTAACTTGAAAATTTTGAACTGGCAAGATGGCCGTAGCATCCGTACTGGGCAGTAATCTCGAGGATAATATGGTTAACCTTCCATTGGATGGCTGAAAAACTCGTTCGTAGGAATAGCAGAGTGGAAGAAACCATGCTTGGTCTCTTAACCTATAGTGGTCTCACCCCTTCTTATGCTATATTCCCACAAAGCCTTTTTCCCCATAGGAAAACAATGGAACAAAGATTCTTTATCGTAAATTAACATCGTTTTGTTGAACCATGGTTAAATTGTTGCGCTCATTGTTTTACATTTTTACCCACGGGGGTATATTCTAGGGGGCCCTTTCCTGCCAGAATAGACATGTGGGCTTCACGAACCGAAATGCTGCCCTCACTGCCATCTCCGCAAGGATGTTGCAGCTGCCGGCAGTTCCTGCTGAGAGGGTTGATTTGCAAGTTAAGGTAGGTTCTCTCTACTTCCTCTTCTGCTCTGTGAGCTGGGCCACCGAATTGTGGAAAGCGATTCATCCCATGGAACTCTTATCTGCTCCCGTGTGAGGGGCCACGCAAGAGACACTCCGCACGAGTGTTTTCTTTCTTCTGGTTTCTTCTCTTTTTTTTTGTCTCTTAGAGATGCTTTGCGCTAATTTTTCACGCCCAGTAGTAGCGCTCTGGTTCAACAGTAAGTTTCGGGCAGAAATGCTGAGATAAAACATGTACATCGAAAAAATATATATGTACTGCAGCGGAGCTTAAGGTCCTTGATTGTGCACTAGGCCGTTAAAATGTGGCCGAAGTTGTGATAATACTTCTATGTTTATCACATTCGTTTGCCCCACAGCTGCCTACACCTGCTGCGAAGCGTATTTTTTTTAAATTTCAGCGACGCACAAAAAAAAAAATGTTTAACTTGAGCTCGCAATCAAGCATCACTTGTGTCAACTTCGGCTCGTTATCACAGCTTCGTCATGACGTCACAGAATCGATTTTTTTCGCTTTAGCAGTAAACTATTTCGTGCAGAGAAGAAATTAAGTTGGATAAGGTAATAGCTGAAACAAAATTTCACAAGTTACTAGCACTTGCAGAGCTACCAGAGTTACGAGAGCAGCAGGCAATGCTCAGCTGGCGGGGTCCACCAGTGCAATCGTTCTCCCAACTCTTATCTTAAAAAATATGCCTGAAAAACCGCCATTTCGTGGTGATCTCTATTACTGAGGCATTATTGTATGCAGCGCTAGATGTATTAAGAAATATTTTATTGCGATGCTAGTTTATTGAATGGCTATTCCAAAAGTAAAGCAGTAAGACCGAGAGCAGTCTGCGACGTAACCTCTCTCCTCCGCTCCTCAATTAGGACTGAGTCACTGAGAGGCTGTCCTCTGGCTGTAGCTGTGGTATTTGTGACTCAGTAATTGGTTAATTTCATAACACGTCACTGAAATGTCACAAACTTCATGACGTTGGGAGCACCTATCAATGTACTCCCCACTCTTGTACTGTGGGTTCAGTGCATTCAGTGCCTGGTAGTTTGGCACGCCTTTTAATTGTTGGCATTGTAGTGGACTAAGGTCAAATGTTGTTTTGCTTTTTATTTTAAAAATTTTCATAATTTTTTAATCGTTTCCATTCTCATTTTTACCTGCAAAATTGTTTCAAGAGCAGAACCTTGTTGAAATTATTGCTCCGATATATAAATGTTGTGCGCGTTTGGTGGATTTGCGCGATCGATCGATCGCGCTGCGCGTTTGGTGGATCGTTCAAATTTTAAAATAAAAAAAGCAGTCCTTGCCACCCCTAACCTACCCGACATTAAACCCGAATATAGTCCTACTTACCCGAAATTACGGCCTAATACCTACAACATCCACCAAACGCGCACAATATATATATAGATAGTCATATAATTAAAAAAAAAAATCCACGGGAATTGCTCCCAGTATTTAACTATCTCGAAAAATTCTACGGGTCAGTTCCTTCGTCTTCTCGATAGTCAACGCGCGTTTAGATGTTGCCACCCACCACCACCGACCACCACCCTAGTACAGAAGCCTTTCCCATTGAGCTCTTACCCCGAGACCCTCGTGGTTAGGAGGCAAAGGTTGGTTCCTTTAGAGTACTGTAGTTTAAGGGTTTTTAAATGTTGTAAACGTATTTTACGACATTAGAAGAACCAGACCTGCCTTCCTAACTTACAAGGTTGGCGTTGTAAAAGCTCATTGTTTGTTAGCTATTCGTTACTTAGCGTCAATCTTCGATTTGCCTTACTTAGCATCAATCTTTGATGGGCCTTACTTGTCGTCAATCTATGATTGGCTTTACTTAGTGTCAATCTTCAATGACGACGCTAAGTAAGGCCAATCAAAGATTGACGCTAAGTACAGAACGCCGACTACAGGGGGCGGTTCAATAACCTACCCAAAATTTTGTTAACCTAACGGCATTTGGGTAGGCTGATGGGAAAAATTGTCGTCCTAAACCCCAATCTATACATATACATATATATATACTCCAATTCTGTAAATTATACTTTAGTGCATGAATCGCTTCCATAAATGCCCCCAAGCGTTCCGGCAACTACTCCTAACGCTCCTATGAGTGCTCTAAATGCTCCGGTAACTGCTCGAAATGCTCCCATAAGTGCTCCTGATGCCCTTTTCTATCGCTACGATTGAACACTTATAGCGCTACAAGTGCTCCTGTTATCCACTACTACTGCTGCTCTTTTTTTAACAGCTCCAGTGTCCTAGTTCTAGTTATTACTTATTACTATATTGTAAACAACTAAGCTCTTGTGAATAAAAATGTCTTGAAACCTTCATCGTTGTTTATTACTGTGGATTTCTCCCGGACCATGTTAGATGGGAGCTTAAGAATGATCAGCAAGGAGGCTAACCTGAAAATATACCACATGGAGTCTCGGTGTAGGAGATGAAGTGCGGTATTGCCATGCCAAAAACATGAGAGTCACTGGTGTACCTGATAGGCCTCGCCAAACAGTGGAAATTTCACGGTACAGCTAGTAAATCATGGTCAGACCTAGCAGAGTGACAATACAAGTGTCTTGTAGTAAAGTGAAGCTTGAAGGAGAATCAAGCGACTGGACACAGGTTTCATCAAGGGTTCCACAAGGTAGCGTGCTTGGCCCACTTCTGTTCTCAATTTACATCAATGATCTCGATCTTAACATCCGTAGTAAAATCAGT
>LQNS02277997.1:9592336-9605572 GCA_001587735.2 Parhyale hawaiensis | reverse complement strand
TCCGTGCAGTTTTGTTCGCCACTTTAATTGCATTCAAGAAGATTCTTGCCGCCGACTAATCGAATTGAGTTGTTTATCCTTGGCGATCCGGCAATTTTGACTCGCAACTTGATAAGCCTTGAGGCCATTGCGTAATGTGCTGAAGGCAACTTCGGTGGTCCCAAACTTTGGTTCAAGAAATGGGAAGTTTTGTTGCCGGGCTGCGCGCGCTGTTTGCTTTTGCAATCGTTTTGTCGTCGGCGCCTGACGTGTAATTCGAAGGTTCCAGCTAGATTTTGAAGCAAGCTTGCTTACCATGAGAGTTGGCGCTCATATGTTTATAATTCTTGGGTAATTTTGATAAACTGCTGAACATAATTTTGATGAGACTGCACTATAGTGGATTTATTTTTCCGTTTTTTGTTTGAGTTGTGGATTAATATATAATAGGTGTCGGATTTCTACAATTGAAAGTGTTTTTTATTGTCTGATACATTATTTTAAAAGCTAGTATGCTTGGTTTCTACAGAAACTGGCCGTTATTGCTGTTTGTTTGCCGAAACAAGATGTAACGCGAAGACAAATTTCATAGCCTGAATTACTGAACCAGCAAGTCTCGTATTTCGTTAAATAAATATGATTAGTTAATTTAAATTAGTTAAATAAAAATGATTCTGGCTGTTTTTTATACTTTTCAGTTGTGCTTCATTTTTGGAACATAAAGGCTAAGATGTTATCATCTGCCTATTCCTCTTAACAGCACTCAATTATTGTGAACTTCCATAAATTAAGTAAATTAATACACTTTAATAGGTACCCATAGGATTGCGTAAGTACATGAGGGACTGCTTATCACTAGAGTTACATTAGATAGGTAAGTAGCCTCCATAGATTTCGTTCACTGAGCAATTTCATGTTTTCTTGCTCTTCTTTTCCCTCTATTGTGCCGAAAAATGAAGTTGTTAACGAAAACCATTGGATTTTAAAATGCAAAAGTATTATCAAAAATAACTCCAAAACAACAAATTGCATTAAGTATAGGCTTCTACAGTGAACTGCTTCTGCAGGTTGTGTTAGCGTCATGGCGTTACGTTTGAGTTTTTTTGTAGTTGTTTTGGAGTTATCATCGATTTCTCTGTCGATAGAAGCCTATTGTCGCAGCCCGAATTATCAAGAATACTTTATCTGCAACAGAAGTTGCGGAATGGCGTATTGTTTATAACTTTTCAATGCTCTTCGCTTAAAATTACTCTTTCCGTTCCGAAATAATTGTGCCACAACGAATTTAGGTGGTTTCGAAAAAAATCATTCCATTGGTTAAAAAAACATCTAAAATAACCAACTCGAAACATTCATCCATCGGCACTAATTTAGAGGGTGAACTTGATAAAGTTCTCAACCACCTGTCTGCTTCCTGTGTGCTTTCAATCTCGAACTGATCTGCGACTAGTTCCATTGCACAACGTGCCAGGACGTGATCTATCCAGCAGTGTTTACGGTACCGCATTACATACGTTCATTATTAGCAAGTTTGTGCTTTTTCCATTTCCGTTGATCATTTGTACTGTTTTTTCACCGCCCCCGTTTTAATTTTTTATTTTGCCCACAGGTAGTCTGAAAAAGGGGAATTTTATTGTGTTAAAAACGCGATTATAAATTTTGCTTGAAAATGATGATTAAGCTAACCTCAATAACTCAAGAGCACTAGTAGTAACATATTAATGTAAGCAACCAATAATTTGTTTGAAAACTGATAACTTCTGATTGTGATTTTTCGCTGTAAAGTAACTTTCTGATTTCAGGAAGCATATATTTTCTGAGCCTGTTGTAACGCAAAACATATAAGTTTTTACTTACTTTTAGCGCATATCGCAGTAACAAGCATTCTTTCTTTATAATAATGTTTGCTGCACATGCTATTACGTACAACAGCATTTATTCATGCAGAATTTTTGATCAACGTTTAAAAACCAAAGTTGTTTTATTCACGACACTACTTAACATATTTTTGTAAAGCATATTGTATGCAGAAATTGTATATATATATATATATTAATGCATCCACTTTTCTCTACTGGTTGGGAGCAACGTGAAACCTTTGTTTTCTCGTTTTAGAACTCGTTTCGTGTCTGGAAATTTTTTGGAAGAACCTAAGTTTTGATCGAAACTTGATTTAACTTAGTTTATGGGGCACCCAAATTTGCTCAGCTCAAGCTAATGTTCATCTCCGGCCCTCAGCCGAGTCATCGAGGGTCTCAACTTTTGTCGCACAGCTTGTAATGTAGAAACTATACCGATAAGAGATTCGTCGTGCACTGCATATAAGTTTATTGTTTATGTATAATATTCACTCTGCGTATATACATATACTGCATATAACTATTTAGTTGTTTATTCGTATATTTTCCATTCATTTTTTATTGTCGCACATGAAGCATTTGCCTCATAAGGCTAGCTGAGGCCAGGAGCAGTTACTGACGGCTGCTAATCGTCATTTCGAATGCTCGATATCTTATTTCCCAGAAATTTTTGGCAAGATAGGAAGGAGGATGTGTAAATGGATGGATAGACGGTGGAATGGGCTGCTCTCGTCTATCCGATATGTAAGAGAAAGAGTGCAGACAATGTTCCTCCATGGCAGATTCGTGATCACGAACTGAAGCGATGTAAGAATGCCATTCCAATTCCTTTGCCGTTATATTGATAATCTTACACTCGAGTATAAATTTAATCCAAATGTTGCGTTATGTAAGATCATTGCTGATTATTAACTTCGGTGCTTAAGGGGAATACTGTAGACCCCAATGATTTTTGGCCAAACCGCGTTATCCTTGAGCTATTCGGTTTTCTGTTGAATTTTAGCTAGTGAAAAAAGAAGGATCGTTATCTCGAGTAACCGGTAATTGTTGGATTATGTGGCATCTTCGTGAATAGAATTCCAGGAAGCTCATGAAAATCATAACTCTCGTGTAAGTGGCTTCTTCAGGTGGGCAGGTGGATTTTGTTGGCCATAATAGAGGAAAAAGTTATTAAAAATGTTGAACGTAATCCGCAAACTTATAACTGTAATAAACTCATTACAAGTACCGAAGGAAAGCCTGTCGAATATCGATAATAAAACGGTACGATAAACAAATATTGTTGTCGGACTTCAAACTGGAAGCCAACGGTAACTGTTTACCGCTTAAAAGGACTGCTGAGTCCTATTTTACTAAGTGCTACATAATCCGGCAATAATTGACGTTTACTTTCCACTAATCGTTTCTTTTGGCTCGCAAGATTTGCACCTTCTTAGTTTTATTTCTTTGGGAAATCCAAAATTAAATCATTACTCATGCTTCGTTCCCACAAATTACTTCATACAAAATGATGTATGATAAAACAGGCAGTGAAGGCTTAAGTAGTATTAGTAGTAGTAGTTTTAGCAGAAGGGGTTACTAGAGCAGCAATACAACACATCAAGGTGGATAGTAAAAGGATATCGCAAATGGTCAAATGTACATCCAACTTCTATTGACAAGTTGCAGCTGCAATTTACTGCCTCCTAACAAAATTAAAGAGACGTTGAGCGGCTTCGTTCCGACGTTATTGTCTGCCAGAGATCGGGCGTCCGGTTTGCAATGTTTACAGTGACCTGCATGTTCTCCTGAATGCATCTCACCTCGCACTCTCTCTCTCTGAGCGAACTTCCCTGCAGATCGAACTCTGCATGAGTTGAGCTGTTTACTGCCCTGAATTATTGGGCGATCAATGGAGCCTCGAGTTAAATCGAAAACAAATAAATGAAGCAGTCCCCCCTCTGCAAGTGGAAATACCGGGAATTAATTCGAAACGTTGCTGTATAAGCGAGGGTTTCGATATTTTGGTGCCGTGATGAGGAGAGTTGGATAGAATGTAAATAGTTAAAGGGGTGATTGCATGTCAACTTTTTATTAATGATTTGACAGACAACGGTTACAATAGAGGGTTCATCCATGTAGCATTAACTTATTTTTCTTAATATTGTGCAAAAGTATTTTCGATGATGCCAGGCGTTCATTGACAGAGCAAACTGCATCTGTGACATCACGACGTTGTCCCAGCTCGTAAAAACAAGATATTGGTTTATAATTGATATTCGGGGATACACACAATCATATTTTTTGAACAGTAATGCACTAAAAAATACTAAAAATTAAAATAGTAATGAGCGGCTATCGTAGGGCTCCAGTGGTTACCATGGTGACCATTCCTGTGTTAATATTTTGCTAGTTAGGAATTATCTCCGACCTCCGCTGTCCGTATCTCCTATTTTCAAGAGTTAGTCGAATTTTTGATGCAACCGCTTGAGAATGAAAGTATACTTTCTTTGGAATGGATAAGAGAAAAAGAATTTCTATTTGGGAATATTATAGCTGTTGGAAGAAGAATGCATTCTATTGCTTTATAGGGACTTGTATAAATTACGTATAATTTTAAACCGATATCATATTTTTCCTGTTGATATCATACTTTCCACATGGGTAGTTTCAAACTCCAATCATGTTTCTCCTGTTGGCGTACAATGTTTTCTAGAAAAATGTAGGTCCTAGCTACATGCATGTTTAATCTGTTGATGCATAATATTTTCCTCAAAATGTAGCTCCAAACTGTATGCATTTTTCTTTTGTTGATGCATCATCCTCATTAAAAAAGTGTAGTTTCAATTAAGAAGCATATTGCTCTTGTTGGAGCATATTATTTACTACAAAGTCTGCTTCTAAACGAAAGGTAGGCATATACTATAGAGTATCTGTAGATGGTAATGTTTCTTACAATACGTTATTCCATACTGTATGCATAAACTTATCTACTGTCAGTGCTTAGTATTCACTACACGAGTGTTTTAATATGAAAAACTTATTTTTCTTTTGCTAGAGCACACTACCACTTTAAATTTGATGCTAGTCTAAGAACATAGCGTGCCCTGCTATAGTAGGGCTCGCAGTAAAGCTTCGTACCAGTCTAAGAACTTATTTCTTATGCAGGCAATTCCTCCACCTGCTAATAGAGCCCACAATTGAGCTTCGTAGGAACATAGTTGGCATGCAGGTAGGTCCCTCCATGAAGCTATGTATAAGAGAGTTACCAGAATTTCCATATCGGAACTGCAGAATTGCGACCTCTACGGAATACAATTCCCTTGTTTACTTACTTTCCCTTGCAAATCAACAGCGCACTAACACGAAGGCCTTGGAGCCTAGGAGACCTAAAGCAATGGTCATATTAGGCAGTGAAAGGTGACTTAATTGCGTGTGCAATCCAATAATTGATAGCGAGGTCGGAATTAGCCGCCTGGGCCTGGAAGACGATGGCTCCTGCTGAGAGCAGGTCTGCTATTGGGATTGGGTACAGGTAACTGGTGAGTTGGGAGCCTTACTGGTCGGGGAAGTTGGAATGAACAGGAAGTAACTATAAGGTCAAGGAGAATGATTTGATTCGAGAGAATGTGCGCGCAACAGGTGCGTTGCAGCCTTGGTGGTAGAGGGAAGTTGGAATGAACTGGTAGTGACGATATGGTCAAGGGGACTAATTTGATTCGAGGGAAATATGTGTGGAATGACTTTTTCGAGAGCCTAGGCAGCGGATGAAATTAGAAAGAATTGGAAGTATTAATAAAATTACTAGAGTACCCGTGCTGTCAAAAAATGACTGCGAAGAATTTTCTACCTGTCTTCAGTACCTCCGCCAAGGAGGTTATGTTTTCGTCGTGTCTGTCTGCCTATTTGTCTGTCTGTCACCAAGATAACGCAAAAAGTTTTGAACCGATTTGACGAAATTTGCAAGGATTGCTAAGCTTGTTAGGTGGAACAGATGATTAACTTTTGGTGAAAATTCATCCATCCGTTTGTTTGTTTGTCTGCCTCATTTTTCTTAATGGCATAACTCAAAAAGCTATGGACTGATTTTTATGAAATTCACATGAGTTGTTAGGTTTAGGTATATAACGAAGGGAAAATGACCAAATTTTGGTAATGATTAGTTTGTTCGTTCGTTTGTCACTGTTTTTAATTTTATGCTTGTTAGCACAATAAATAAAAATTAATGAATGGATCTTTATGAAATTTATAGGGCTTGTTAGTAATGTTAGAAGACATGAATGACTAAATTTTGGTGCAGATCGGTTGATCGTTTGTATGTTTGACTCATGTTTGTCATAACGTTTGTTAGCAGCATAACTCAAAAAGTTATGAACGGATCTTCAAGAAAATTCCACAAGCTGTTATTATCACCATCAAAAGGCACAAATGATTAGATTTTGGCGTTGATACAATGAAAATCATTATTTCAGAGCCAATTTGAATTTTTTACTGCCGTTGCCTCACTTGGCGGAGGCATGCGCTCTCAGAGTGCTCTAGTTCAATATACCTTTGCTACAAATATACTTCTGAAGGATACGCTACAAGAGCTGTCTCATATTTTGATAAGAGATTGTGCTCTCTCTTTCAATTCAAGTAAAAAGCATAATTTCGTCTCCCACCATAGATTACATGCAGAAAAATCTTACATCAGAAAGCAGCAAGCCTCAGTGAATTTAAATGAATTACCCGCCGCGTATCCATGATACCCACCCAGCCTTCAGTACATCGAAAATCTTGTGTTGAAGTGAAATCAGCCGAGGCCGTCAAGATAGAGAATCAGCTCCGTCAAAAGGATCAGGGCAAGGGGAAAAAATAATGTCAACTACAGGAGAAAAATCATGGCCTTGTCCGCCCTTCGTTGATTACCTTCTGAATTTGTTCATGGTAAGCGTAGAACATATATGTTGTTCGATTTATGGAGAAAGCAAGGAAATTCTTGAGAGGAAGTTTTAAAATAAGACTGTATAGCCGCTCTATGAGAAGCTGTAATATCTCTATTTTTGCGATACCAAGAAGTGTTTCAAGTAAGAAGCTTTGAGAGAAAGGAGTAGGGATGCAACTATAGCCATCTTGTGCAACCAGGTCACCGATCTCAAAGAAAACGCAACCTAGTTACAAAATCTGCAACTTGGCCTATTTTTCGCCTATCTTTTTCTTCAAGAGCGTGATCCGAAACATACAAATATACAAATACTAGAGGCCCGCGCTGTCATAAAATGACAGCGAAGAAATTTGTGAAAACCTTCATCAATGATCATGCATTCGTTATTACAACTGCTAACCTAAGCACCCAGGGAAGAGCGTTCCCGGCTTCACAGCCGCTCAGTATCGAAACTTTTTTTCTCTCTAAATGGAGAAAATACATGGCTTATTCTATCCCGATCAGCAACTCTCAAAGTAATTGCTTCGTTTCGGTCTTGTGGATACGGTAGGCTAGCATATACAGATCGAATGGTTTTTGCTTAGCGAAAGCTGTATCATCGACCATTGAATTAAATCTGAAAAAATAGCTGAAGCAACGAAATCGTCTGTGGGAAGAAATTACGAATCAAGATGCATGAGAGTACCAATGGAAGCTTCAGATATCTTCAGTGCTGCGATTTCAATTTGGCAATGCAAGAAGTGCATTCAGACATAAGGTCGCCCGATATTTACCTCCACCAAGGAGGTTATGTTTTCATCGTGTGTGTCTGTCTCTTTGTTTGTTTGCCTGTCTGTCTGTCACCAAGATAACTCAAAAAGTTATGAACCGATTTGGATGAAACTTGCACGGATTGTTAGGTATGTTAGGAGAAACAGATGATCAACTTTTGGTGAAGATATGTCCATCCGTTTGTTTGTTTGTCTGCCTCATTTTTCTCGATGCTATAACTCAAAAAGTTATGAATGGATTTTGATGAAATTAACATGAGTTGTTAGGTATATAACAAAGAGTAAATGACCAAATTTTGGTAATGATTTGCTAGTTTGTTCGTTCGTTTGTCACTGTTTTTTAATTTTATGCTTGTTAACACAATAACTCAAAAAATAAGGAGTGGATCTTTATGAAATTTATAGAGTTGTTAGTAGTGTTGAAACACATGAATGATCAAATTTTGGTGCAGATCGGTTTGTTCGTTTGTATGTTTGACTGATGTTTGTCATAACGTTTGTTTACAGTATAACTCAAAAAGTTACGAACGGGTCTTCAAGAAAATTGAACCAGCTGTTATTACTATAAAAAAGTACAAATGATTAGATTTTGGAGTTTATACAAAGAACATTATGCTTTCAGAGCCAATTTGAATTTTTTGCTACCGTTGCCTCACTTGGCGGAGGTATGCGCTCTCAGAGTGCTCTAGTTTGCCATAGATTCGATGTATGGAGAAGCTAATACTCGTACAAATGAGACTAAGCCTGCGATGTCTTCATTGTTGGAATTTCAACTGTCCCTGATTAAGATACGTTTTCCATCTTCTGCAACCCGGCCTATTTTCTACCTAACAGTTTTCAAATGGAACTTGAGAGGACGACCAGAACCTCCAACATGGGCTAATTTCCGCCTATCTGTTTTGTTAAAGCGTGACAGAAAATGGATAAACCGATAAATAAACAAACAGTTAAATACACATCGGTCTTTATTATATTGTAGATGAAAACAACTAAACACACGACGGTGTTTATTGCTTAGTGTTCTTCCTGAAACTGATTGGAATCGACAGAAACGTGGGTGGAATACGTATTCTTGGAGGCTTGGTAGTCATAGGTGGCAAGAAGTGAACTGGATACATAGATACATAGAGAATCGTGCGCGCGACAAGGGTGATTTGACCTCTGCTTGTTTTGGGAAGTTGGAATGGAATTGGAAAGAATAATGCCACAGCTGCTGGTTGGTACGTAATAGATAAAATAAAAAAAGATAGGGAGACACACTGGTTCGTAATTCAGGAAAGTGTAGACTGAACTGAAACTAGGCAAAATATCAGCGATACTAATTCCTTCATATCAGGGGAAATTTAGAATTAGTTGGAAGGAAGTTAGGATACTAGTTTGATTCATATAAATACAACATGCGCAAAGCTGGTGTGTTTGAAACCGTGCCAATAGAAGAAAACTTGATGAATGGGAAGTACAAATAATGTTTAGGACGTTCATTTGATTTAAGAAAAACTTGTATGGAGCAGCTGTGTTTATTACCCGTGAACGAAGTGAGAGAGGTGATGTTTTCGTGGAAGATTTATTTATACATGTATATCTATCTACCAAACAAGAGGGTGAAGGAGTTGAGAAATGTTCATAATTTTTTGCTGGGAGTCTGGTAGGCTGACCTAAATGTGAAAAAGGGCAAAACTCTAGAGTAAGCTGGCCATCAAAAATGATGGCGATGAACTTTATCCCCACCGTGGGTGATGGTCTTACGCCCTGAGGCCTTCTAATTATTTCTGTGTTCCTTGAAAGCAGTTGCAAGGCTCTAGAAAGAGATGCAAGATCAAAGATACCGGATGAATTTGAAAAAAAAACGCATCACAGGAGAGGAGTAAATGATGAACTCTTTTGCACCTGAATTGCGAACGAGGAAGTTGCGTCCTTGGTTACGGCTAGAATCTGCTTATTTAACCTAGGTAGTAATTTTTCTAAAGTAACCTTTTATTTTTCCTAGGAATAGCACTATTACAGCACGACCAAAAATTGGATAGCAATGTGGTACTGGGTTAAAGCCGCTCCTCGCTATCAAACACTATCCTCATAAGTCTACAGCTCTCATTGTAGCAAAGTTTGGGTGAAGTTGTTTCATGAATTTTTTCCCTCTTTCTCCCTCTACCTATGGGCATAGGCCCATCATGATTAAATCTACAGTACATCACGTAGTACATGGGAATCTAACAAGTTCTAGTGAGCGGCTGTGAACGGTGCGTATGTGCGACTACATGATTTGAAGAGGAATATTGACTTGACTAGTGGCCCGGGACGTCATTATAAATGACGGTAGAAAATCATCACCTCAGAAAAACCCTCGCTGTCTCCTGTGCTTATTACTGTTCAGAAGGCTTCCTTAATGAAAATTCAGCATTCTACCTAAAAAAATTATATATATATATATATATATATTATGAGGAGTAGGTAAGTGATATCGCCTGTAGCAACTGAGAACAATGAACATGTCCAGACACGATCATGCAGGCAGGCTTAGGTCCCTAAACTAAAGCGCCCAAGTGCGACCCCCGTATCCAAGATACCGTCTTCGGCACCTGACTTTTTTCCTATCTTATTCCCATAGAGCGTGACAAGAAAGATATAAATATAGTTGTAAATAAATAAAAACACACCGTGAATTATTATATTGTACTGATAATCGCTAAGCCTGAAGAGCAAGCACATCTGTGTGATAGTCATGCCATATTTTTCACTACGATTTGTATCTTACTTTTTGTAATGTATCTATATCTTAAATGCAATTGGACCAATATAAAAGTTGGCAGCCTTTCTGTCAGATTAAATACTCATCTTATGATTCCTACTACATATTTTGAATACACAGCTCAGCATGCAGTGCATTCGGATATGCTGACAGCAGGATGTAAATGTGAATTGTGAAAGTAGAAACATGCTTTATTTATTCATTTTATTTTCTATACTTTTGTTTCCTCTCATTTCTCTTTTCTACTCTTGCTAATAGTCGTGGTTCTGCACAATTTTTATCGACAATAAATTTGCTCAATACATAAGTTGAGAATACAGAAATTGAAAATCACTGTCATTTCATCAGGTAAAACGTCACATTATGAAGCGCATGACGGCCAGCGGCGTCCAGACGCACGTAAGCAGCTCCGGCGTACACAGGAAACAGTTCCACGAACTCTACGTGCAGCGTCACAACAACGTCAGGTGAGCCGCGACCCTTACTGAGTTCCACGAGCGCTTTACATATACTACGGCTAAATAACATTGTAAGTACTTAATTTACAATCCTCGGTGTTTTGTACTGTGACATTTAAATTGGGACTATTCTTCCATTTCATTACATTGCCATATTCAATATTTATTTAATTTCATGTTTAATAAATAATTTAATAAGTATTTAATAAATAGTTTCCATATTTAATAAATAATTTAATTAAATTAATGTTAATAATGTAAACAGTGTGATCAATTTTTATCCAATTGGTGGAGCAAACTTTTCAATAATATCTTATCTCTACTGATTACAGTTTTTGCAGGTGTCGACTGCAATATTTGTTCAGTGTTTGGAATTAAATTCGATAGAATGTCAGCCAATAATGAAGGATTAAAAGGTTCATTTCCAGAGCACACTCGAAACCTACTGTAGGTTTCGGTTGAAGCTTAGGTTTCGGTTGAAGCCTAGGTTTCAATTGCAGCCTAGGTTTCGGTTGAAGTCTAGGTTGCAGTTGAAGCCTAGGTTTCGGTCGAAGCCCAGATTTCGGTTGACACTGAACTGTTCAAGGGTAACATACAAATAGCTACCGATGTCATGGATGCGTAATATAAAAAGTTGCAATTCGTTGGTAGTAGTACTGAAATGTTGCCTTAGCTTGTAGAATATAATAGAAGGAGTAGAAAAATGGCAAAAAGTTGCTTCATACATATGTGGGGAGGAGGGATAGAAATTTATGTACGAGCTATGGAAGTGGGATCCAAAGCTGCGGAGGGTGCTGTTTCCAGTACTTGCTCAGGCGATTTTTTTAATGTACTGGCAGTTTAAGCTTCTACCACTTCTGAGGAGAGCCTATTGCTGATTCTTGTAATGAAGCATGGAGAAAAATCATTGACCTTGTTTACTTGTTCCACGGATATTCTTGAGTTTTGCCAATTGCTTCCAAAGAAATTATCATATTTCACTGACTTCATTTGCGAAATGTAAATTTCCGTTACACCCGAAGGCTTTCATTCGTTTTCTTCGCCATTGTAAAATCTAGGAGCTTTTTCATTCATTTTGTGCCCAGTTGACAGATCTGTTTTGTAACTTTTTTTAAATGTTTCGGCTAGTAATCTTTGGCGTCCTACACCTGCTTATAGAATAAAAAGCATGTTAATTTTCTCTTTCGGCAGCATACTTTACGCGGACATCGTCAATTTTACGCCCCTCTCGGAGCAGCTGTCGGCTCCGGAACTCGTCACGACCCTTAATGACCTCTTCGGACGCTTCGATCAAATTGCTCAGGTAATTATCTGTGGATATTTGCCCTAAATTTATTACTTTGTTTATGAATTTAAATTTGCCCAGCTTCGATCAGATCACTGGGATATCTATCTAAGGATCTTTTTTACCTTTATGGCTTTGCATTACAACTTTGCACTAGACAATTCCGCTCAGATAATTATGTTTTGATATTTTACATTTATAATTATCAGTATGTTTACCCACTAAATCTCAAGACTCTATGCATAAAATTTGTACTGCGTTCAAGCATATTTCTTTCTCTTTTTTCCAAAATTGCTTCTTTTTTCCCCACTACATACTAAGAGTTTATATATATATTTATCGTAAGGGAGATTTACCGTTACACTTGTAGAGCAAATTTAATCGCTGTTATAGACAACAAGAGAGGGTTCAATGAATAAAACAAAGCCAACTCTGAAGTTTGGTAAACTGATTATCTTGGACAGATCTTATCCAAAAGAGCTGGTACATTGTTTAAAACATTGGAGTATTATTTGGAGCAATTAAAAATCCATTAATGTCGTATTTTCATTCTTTTAACATCTAAACACTAGCTGAATCTAGACCAGTAGCTGAATAAATAACCGTAGCTGAATAAATAATCATAGCTGAATAAATAACCCCAGGTGAATGAGCGTTCGGAATGGTCGGCAAAAGGATTAAGTATAAATCTTGATATACGTGCTCTGCTAAAAGTCCAATAGGCTTCCTTACTTAATACTATTCCTACGGGAGGGAACTGGCCCATAGCGGGCGTAAGTAAGCTCAAGCAAGGCATGGTCTTTTGTTCTTCCATGCATTTTATACGAGAATTCTAATGAAAAACGGTCAACCTTTAAGTTCTAAGAGAGGAGCAGTAAGTTGTCTACTTTGTTTCACAAACATATGTATATTGGCCGACATATACGCTAAATTGCGTAACTTAGCAGTTTCTACTAGAGAACCTCACGTGCACAGAGACAACTTAGCAATAGCTAACAAACACTAGGCACACGTCCTCACAAACTGTCTGCGACAAAAGGGCTAATGCAACTTGTCGCATCGGGTCGACGTACTACGTATCTATCTATCTATATTATACTAAAAGTCCGTGAACCGGTCTTGCTTGTTTACTTGTGTCTTGTGATCTTGTGTCTTGTGATCTTGTTTGACACATCTTCTTCACTTTTAGATAGGGAAGAAATTCGATGGATCTACCCACTCCTCTACCCTATCCAT
>LQNS02277997.1:9579925-9591005 GCA_001587735.2 Parhyale hawaiensis | reverse complement strand
TGGAACCCATGCACGAGGGTGTTCCCACACAGGATCAACGCGCATGGGAACAGCAAGTTGGGAAAGAAGAACAGATGGAAGAAAGATCAGTATGAGTTACAGGTGAGAAGGAAGCAAATGGGTACGAAAGGCAGACAAGACGATCGCGATGACGACCCAACGGGTCACGGGTCGTCTAGTATTATACTAAAAGTCTGTGAACCGGTCTTGCTAGCTTGTGTCTTGTTTATTTGTGCCTTGTTTGACACATCTTCTTCACTTTAATATAGGAAGAAATTCGATGGACCTATGCTGGGGGGGGGGGGTTTATGGCAAATGGCCTATCCCATCTGTCATGGATTAGCTCTTTAATTCGATTGTATCTGTGATACGCACGTGGAACCTGCCCTTTGGTTGCAAAACGGGCACGATAATTTAAAAGTTGCTCTGGAAAATACAACTGGAATACGTAACATATAAATCAAATTTGCTTTCAGACTGCGTGTTGAATATTCGTTAGACAGTCATAGAATCTGTTGACAGTGAGCCGGATGGGCAGCTCTTTGACGGGCAGAAAAGGACTGCCGAATAGCGTGTGGTCAATGACCAGCTAAATAACGCCTCCTTTCGTGCGAAAGCAAAAACGATCGTGATTATTATTATATTCAGAAGTTTAAGTCTCCGTTTCCACAACAAAGGCGATGTCACAGAGAAAGAATGAAGAGACACATAGTGTGACGACAGACACGTGGAACCCATGCACGAGGGTGTTCCCACACATGATCAACACGCATGGGAACAGCAAGTCGAGAAAGAGGAGGAAGAACAGATGGAAGAAAGATCAGTAGGAATAAAAGGTGGGAAGGAAGCAAAGTGGGCACGAAAGACAGACAAGACGATCGTGATGACGACCCAACGGGTCACGGGTCGTCGAGTAGTATATATATTGCTCGCCCGGTTAATTATTCTTTTAGTTTCACTTGTGTTCTTATTTTACTTTTTCATTACATATTTCCTTTAAAAAAGGAATTCCTTTGGACTGTACCTTGCATAAAATAGACCTTGCAAAACTTAATATTACTCTATATACTGTATTGTAGCTAAACTTTGTGTGTCTCACCGTCGAAACTGAAAACGAAAAATTTGCGGCGATTCTTCTTTTTTTCATAGGTTATATTTGGTCTATTGACTTGGGACGAAGGTTGCACTGGAATTTCAAGCTTTAACGATCGAAAGGCAAGTGAGGCCGGTATCAGCTCTGCGCACTTTATCTCTCCCCTCGTTGTGTTCCATGCGGCCTACTCCTTTTAAGCAGCCGTGGCAAGTTGGAGGTTCCCTGTTCGAGTTTCTGATGAAACGCTTTATATTTATTTCAAATTATACCATGGATGACAGATAAGTTGCAGTCTGGATAATACCAGGTGTTGATGCGATCTTATTACGTACATTAATATAAAGTACGATGGAAATTAGTTTAGAAGTAAGATGATATTTGATAGGTGCTACCTTCATAAAAATACGTTACAGTCAAGCGCATGCGCAGCAAAATTAATAAAAAGAATTCCTCTGAATACATTTATTATTATATTCAAATAATAAGCAGTATTCATCAAAGAATGTAGCTAACCGAAGTTGGGTACAGCGCAATTTTTGCAGTGAAATTCTGTTTTTTAATCATATTCGTGTTTCTTTCATCTAATTTTACCTAACCCATGAGATCAAAGTTTGGCTGATTGAAAGTTGAATAATTTTACTGGCTGTAAGCAAGGCTTGTACTGTATTTAATATTTTTCGTTATTTGTTCTCTTAAGATATACGTGGCATATAAAAGGCTATGATTAAAGTATTGTATGTATTAGAGCACTAACTGTAAATGATACGTTCTAAGCATTTTCTTGCACGGTGAAGTACTTGTACAATGCATGTCTGTACGTGCAGAAATTTCAGCTACTGATCATCGGCTTATGTCTTCAGAATTTTCTGGGTCATTGCAGATAAAAACGTCGATGTTATTACTCACATTCACAGTGAGATATTCTTTTAGGTTGGCAACGCCTTAACTAACATTGGACTCAGTTACATATGTAAACGCTCAAAGTGTAAAGTAAATGAAATACTGGGAAAGTTATCCGTAGATTTTATTTTACCAGCTACCTTTCCAAGCACTAAGAGCAGATGGGCTCATGTGGACCCAGCATATTTTCCTGTGATTTGGCCCAAGACTGTGAGCAGCCTGTCCCCCAGCTGGGACCATTGTGGCTACCACGTGGCGTTTGTCACTCCACTGACTTGCGCCAGGCATGGAACACCATACGGGCATCTTTATTTCCGTACCTTCCCTACCAAAAATTAGGGCCGCCGCAGAAGCTAAAACCCATATTTAGCTGCTGATCCGCGCTCAAATTTTGTTAAGGTACCCTCGCGAACTCTCCTTTTTATATGCCTTCAATGTTCTTTTTTCTTTTCCCAAATTAATGTGTGAACGTTTTTGATCTTCTTTGCATGATGCACTTTTTTCACCTTTACATACTGTATAATTATAATTTTCCTTTTATCTCAAATAATAATAAGACTTCATGTCACCTATGACATATATTAAGTAATAATCCCACAATGATGATTTTCTACTCCTCCATGATATAATATCAGTACCCCCAGCATACTGTTGGTAAAATACGCTTTCACTGCAAGCCAAAAAAAAAAAGCGCTGGTGAAATTATTAATTTTATATAGATTATTAAAATGCATGTCATTTCTATTGAGATGCAGCATAACATTGAAGCGAAATATAGTTTTATTGCGATCGCTATGCAGGTAATCATTGTAGAGCAGAATGTCAGATGCCCTTGCCATTCCACTTAGAATATTTTTAAATTACAGTATTTTCGAGATAAACGATTTACTAATTGGAAAATGACCGATAGTAGGTGATAAAATAGTGCCGATATTGGGTTTCAATCGTCAGTTGAATAATAATTTTCGCAAAAGAATCCCAGCTAAATAATACTTTACACTGAAAACACTGTAGATCTCCGGTACCCATGCTGCCCCTCGGAATAAACTGAGTTTCTAATAGACCATTACGTTAATTAAATAACGCCTCCGTCCGGTAGTAATTATTATGGAACCGAATGAGACCGTCGTTGTTTAATGAAATTTTCACGAGGATCTGCATCGACTGCAATGCAAAACATAATTGAGTTATTTGTAGAGTCAATTAATTTCTTCTCTCTTGCAAGTAAATATTGCCTTTAAAATTCCAGTCCTTATTGTGTTCAGTGTTCGGAATAATTGCCTGATAAATAATGGATCTTTCCGCTTGAGCCAATAGCAATTATTGTTCCTAGTCTGTTAGGGAGTTGAGCTGGAGCCACGAGTTTATATTAATTTCAAATTCTCGCTGGGAGTCTGCGCATTTCAGCTCTTGCAGAATCGTTTGCTTGTAGTATTCGAATCTTCTCTTTCTTGTTTCTAAATTTTCTGTTCCCAAGCATGGATGTTTCAGTTTTCCTGGCATACTGCAAGTCTCTTCTTTCTTCCTCTCTTATGATCACAGTGAATTCTGTGGGTTGGCTGGGAGTTCAAAGCTCAGATTAAGATAATAATGATAATAAATAATATTATTGAAACGTCGGACCTTTAGAGTTACTTTGCAGTTCATGTAACTCTTAGGAAGGCCTTCAGGATCCTCTTCTGCACTCCCACTACTCGCACCAATTGCTTCTTTGCATTTTTTTCATATGTTCCAGCTTGTTATCACTTTGATCTCTCGTATTAGGATTCCATTTCCATTTTGTAATTTCTTTCTCTTTTTTGTATAAGCTCATCCATTGACATAGCAAAATCAAAGAACGGTTTTGTATGATAATGCCTGTTTACCCACGGGTGACCCATCTGACCCATTCTATTGGCAGTGCTTCAAGTATTTGTAAATCAAATCTCACTTCTCTGCATGTTCTCTTGCGCTACCTCTCAATACCGTAGAAAAAGGCCATACAGTTTTACATGCAGGACATAAAGGCAATTTTTTTTTCTTTACTTTAAGTCGTTGCTCCGGGTGCGTGCGTCGAGTTCTTTCCTTCTTCCATGCTTATTAAAACAGCATGAAGATCAATACCCGTCGCTCCAGCATACTTCAAACTCGGCAGCTGGAAGATTTGCAGGTAATTTCCTCGAGTTTACGGCAACATTAGGAGCCTAAAGAACAGGAGGCATGCGAGTCGCCAGGCAAGACTGAAAATTACTCAAGTTTATGGCATGCAGAGCGTCTTATAGCAGCGCAATATTGTCTGCCACGTCCGCCCATACGTCTCTTGTTCTCTTAGGCGCTTGTGTTAAATTTCGGCTTAGCGGAACAACAGTTTTGTTAGAAAAACAAAAAACTGCGGCTTCCGTCCTTTCGTATGTTTAGGTTAGTTCCGTTGGATTTAGTGCTAAGGAAAAGATATTCATTTAGGGAATGAACGGGCCTCAAGCAGCACTCACTGAGGGAGTGTGCTTGATCTTAGCAGATTACATTGCGTTCTAAAGTTCTTTTTATGGTTCTTTGTGACGCACAAGGTGCCCAATGAATATTCTTACACGCTTAGTAATTTTAAAAACAGTTTCTTTTTAATCTTAGTGTTTCCAAATAGTTATATGGTCGTGACGAGGTTCGACTGTGATAGCATTTATTTCAAACCACCCTTCTAGGAGAGCATGTGCTAGGGAGCCCTAACCCTATAGATGCAGCATTGATTTCATTGAACTACTATGCAAGTGCGCATGCACTTCTGCTACAGCCTATATACAGCTTAAAGCTATTGTTTTTATATAGTTTTACGCAAAAAAAAACAAGCTAAATTCCGAAGGTCAAGCTTGTACTGGTATTCACAGAATAACAGCGGCTCGTCTCACTGGTATTGCACATTGTACATAGTACAAGGCAAGTTATGTTCTTGATGGTCCGGTTATTTCCAAACAGTATTGTTAGCTTACAGCAGCCAGTGAAAGCATCCGGACTTGATTGCTAACGAACAGACAGCTGCTCTGGTTTCTATGACCTGCAGTAATTGGCGATGCATCTATCTATGGCGGCATGAAGCTTGAAAGTAACTCCGAGGCTAGTATTATTATTCTGTGTTACCACAATCACTGGACATGCTGTGTTTCTGCAGCAGTAGAAGCTGTTGAATATATAAGTAGCTTAGGGATAAGGTAGCTCACCCTGCGTGTATCTGTCGCACATATCCAACGCGTTTCTCCCATTTTTCAAATTTCAATGTACTTTGTTAGGTTGAAATATTAATTTTGAATGGATCGTGGTTTATTTGTCTGGCTAGCTCCTTGTAGTTCAATGCTCAGTTTTGCACAACCAAACGTTTTCGTCGTTCAAATGTTGCAAATTCTTTTGAATCAAATTCAATGGTTAACGCTGTTATTGTTTTCCTCGTTCGTGTTTTTTCCTGGTGGTGCACCCATGGAATATTTTCTCTTTCACTACATTCTCTCGTCTATTTAAATTTTGGTGTACTTATTTCACCCATAGTTTCGACTATTCCTAGCACTCTATTGGTATTTTTTTTTCAACACATTCAACAAGTTTCTTCATCAATGCATTTCAGTTTCTCACACCTAGTTTTCTAAAAATGACTGGGGCTTGGGAGTCACTTTCTGCTTGTACTTCAATGCCATTTCGTTCGACGTATCACTTGTGTTATTCTCACCCTTCAAACATTGCTGCAGTAACTTCTTATCAACACAAATTTTAAAATGATTTCGAAGTGCAGTGGTTAGTGGCAACATAACTTGATACGACCATCCATCCCATCAAATGCAAACCGCACTGGCGACGCTCGTTCTCTTTATTTTGCGTTGCGCTCGACAGGTGACGTTTTATCTCGATTGTTGCAGCGCTGCTGGTGCTCGTGGTTTGCCAGTGAAAGATGTCAACGAATGCAAGCTCGATGTTAGAGCAGACCCTATCGTGTATATGGTGCTTGCGCTGGGATCTCTTTTTTTGTTAATGTATCCATAAAAATTGTAGTTTATTTTTTTCACTAGTGGTTGATTTACGGTAATACCCAAGATTTCAGCTACGTTGAGTGGAGAAGCATTTGATTGTAAGTTATCTTTATCGAATGGACTTTTGACAGCGATGTCGGTCACAGCAAACTGAAAACCTTATCGTGATGAAGATTTTGACTATGGGAGTTTGGGGATATCGTATGGGCAACATATGGTAATACCAAAGGTATTGGTTATTAACTGTGTCGGATCCATCTTGTTTTTAAGTGACACCAAGAATGATTCATATTCAGCTGTCACGCGTAGCACACGAACCACTATACAGCTATAATAAAACTCGAAGATTTTTCATATAACTCTATAGCACCGTGGTTGCTGTTTTCAAAAGCATATGCACCAAGAAAATGAAATAAATGAAACTCTAGTGACAGTACTTTCTACAAAATCTTTTTTATTTTGTTATGGTAACAGATAAACAGAAAACATATATTCGTTGACACAGCTCTTCAATGTAGCATGCGAATATTACTACATAAATATTGATGTACGAATACGACTAGATACCTTTAAATGTTGTGTTCGATTTTAACGCTGAACATACAGTATAAGTACTGTTATTTATGGTAATAATAAGAGTAAGAACTTCTTCTTTGTCTTGTACTCAAATGTTGACTCGAAAGTTGATACTTTTGAGGGTGGTGTTCAATTTTAACACATTAAATACCGTGTAAATGTTACCTATCGTAGTAATATTTATGCATTTCAAGATATGTTATTAGATATAAAGTAGACCAGTGAATAGGTCACAGTGAGCACAATAGTGAAATAATTATATATATTTTTTAAGCTTTAGGACTTGGGACCTTCTGTAAAGCTCAGTCTTTCTTCTTCACCTCGAGAATTTCCTTGAAACTTTGTTTTATTAACTGATGTTATTATAGTGTCAAGAAAAAATGATTTTCTTTCAAAACCCTAACTTTTCAAGTAAGATAAGTTAAATCGCAGTCTGCTCTCTAAGAATTTATAAGAAACGAATATATTTATCAACTCGATTTTTCTCTTCTTGGCTTAAGAAAACAGACTATTTTTTCCTGTATGATGCTTTTTCCGTCTCGATTTTCCATTCCACTTCCTCGACATTACAGGACGAGAGATTGTGCGCTGATGGAGCGTAAATACGTCACTCTTCACAAGTGTCTTCATTTTCTTTGCTGATGAGGGAAAAATAGTCCCGACTCTCTAGACTGGGCTGGCCAGGCAGGCAGAATGCCAGAATTGCCGCTTCTTTTCTTAAGAATCGAGCTGGGCCGATTCTGCTGCGCGCCGCTGCCGCGATTAAGGACAGCTGGGCGACACGTGTCGATAGTTCCGCAACTTGACTCCCACCTGCTCCAGTTTTTCGGTCCCAAAGCTCGGTCTGCCGCCGATATTTTTGCGTCATGGACGTATTGGAGGGTGTCCAAATTTTGCGTCATGGGCGTATTAGGGGGTGTCCAAATTTTGCGTCATGGGCGTATTGGAGGGAGTCCAAATTTGTAACGGGATTGTCAGCCGTTGTTGTGTTATTTTTCCCGTGATTGGGATGGAATTTAGTCTAGTTTGATTCTCTTGTGAATCACAACTATATGAAATAATGATAAGTTATCTTATATGCTCAAGATATTGACTCTCTGGCTGAACACGGATATCATTTACGCTTCTCAAGCCAGTAAATTGAGAGAAAGAATATTACTGTTGTGACCTGCGTTAATTTGCTTTTTCGAACTGAAAAGAATGTCTAAATTTGTGGATCAATGTGAGGAATAAATATGTTCAAAATAGCATAGTGGGGCTCATAAGTTAGATTTTTTTTTTCGGGACGTATACAACAAAGAAATGAGAAATACGTATATATCTTATTTTTGGAACTGACTACCTGTTTTGACTGCACAGACATTGTTACTCATGCAAAAGTCTTAGCACTAAAAAATAAAAATAAAACAAAATAGAAAGCAAGTTCTAGAGCTAGATCCGCAGACACAATACATGAATTTTTTATTCTCTAAGTGACCCAGATTTTTTAATATCCTCTGTTTTCTTACTGTACCTCGAACACTATCGTAATCCTTATTATTGCATCTTAAAGTCTCCTCTCAAAAATAATCCCATTTTATTTCTATGAAACGTGATGTTGAATGCAGTCGGCAATGGGTTAGGGCTTTACCCTAATGTTTAAATACGTGTTGATATAAGCAGTAGAGGTCAGTCATTTAATAAATGACCTATAATAATTAGAACATGCCAGTTTCGAGTGTCTGTCGAGCAGACTTAAGATAATATCGAATATTCGCCAACATATTTCTAAATACCAGATAGATCAGCAGTTACGTACACTGTGGAGATAATGCGCTGCTGGCTCTCTCTTTGGTCGCTAATTGCGGCCCCACAGAAGACACCTTGTGAAACATCACCTGGACTTCGTCCGAACACCCACAAGATAGTGAGAATAAAAGACAATCTGTATCTGCTTGTTTGATTCTTACTTTCTGCGTCGAAAATGGTGAGCGGGTTCCACTTCGGTGAAGTATTGCCGTTCTCTTTTCATTTTATGAGATGTTAGGGCAGAAATTAGTAGACGCGTTGGAAGTAAATAGAAGGTAGTTAGTTAGTTAGTTATAGTTAGGAAGTTTAAGCCTCCGTTTCCGAGCAGATACGATATCACAGAGGAAAGAGTGAGGGACATATAGTATGCCAAGAGAAACGGGGAATACTAGAAAGTATTGTAAGGGCTTCCATTCTGAGTCAGGCGTAAGCTAACCACGGAGAAATGCTCTCTATGCTTGTGATCTATGTTGATTATTAAATGTATGTAGCTGAAAATGGACACATTAGCACTCTGCGTGAGGTCTTCACTATAGTGTCTAATTACCTCCGGCAAAGAGGCTATGTTTTTGTCGGAGTTGGTTTGTCTATCACCAACAAAACTCAATAAGTAATGGACGGATCTGCATGAAATTTGCAGGGATTTTAGGTGTGTTAGGAAAAACGGGTGATCGACTCTTGGTGAAGGTCCTGCCAACCATTTGTTTGTCTGCCTGCTTTTTTTGGGAACATAACTCACAAAACTGCAGACAGATCACGAAATTTGCAGAAAATATCAGGATTGTTATGAAGAATAAATTATCAAATTTCTGTGATAATTTATGTCTCAATGTTAATCGTTCCACTTTCAGTAACAGAACCCAAAAAAGTTATTCACGGATCTTCATGAAACTTGCAGATTTTCTTAGCATAGAAAGGAGGCATGAATAACAAATTTTTGGTGATGATCGGTTGGTCCCATTGTGTATTTGTCTCTCTCTGTTGGTATTTTTATTGGTTGGATCACAAATAAAACGTTATTGACCAATCTTCGTGAAGTTTGCAAGGACAATTATCAGGAACTGTTGGTCAAACTTTCATGATGATAAAAAAGAAATCGAGGATTCATGATCAATTGGATTTTTTCTTTAACAATGCGTTGCTCTGGTGAGGTGTGCACTCTCAGAGTACTTCTCTATACAGTTACAATTGATATAGTTGTGGACCTCGTCGTCAAAAAAACTTCATACAAATTGCATTGGCAGTTCTTCCTTGCGTGCTTGGGGTGTTTATTCAGTCATAGAGGCTGCAGTGCACCGCCTTGCTTGCTTTTAGCAGAAAGTGTCCCAAAAATAAACTTCCACTTAGAACAGCTCAAAAAGTGTTATCGGTAAATACCGCGTGCTTCGGCGGTATCCATAATACGGTCGCTTAGAGTGGCTGGCCAAAAATACTCCTTTTTTTCGCTCACATCGAAAATTTCACTTCCAAAGCATTTGCACTCTAAAATACGAAGCCTTCAAGCATAAAAAACAGGGAAAGATAAATAGACAAATAATTACGCATTGGTCTTTATAAAAGTGTTTCACTAGTGCAGCCGGTCGTCAAATATGGAGACAGAGCCAGTGAAAGGACGAATACCTGTAAATAAAATAGGCGCCACTTACGCTTGGAATTATTTTTCTACATGATATTTATTTTGTCGACGGTGAATAATGAAACTCTCGAGGCTAGTCGAAGTTTTATGATTTTTACGTTAGTGATGATCCGTGTCCTGAATACAGTCAGCCGACTCATCTCTTTCCTTTCAATTCCTTCAAGGGGAAAGAAGAAGATTAGACAAACATTTAAGTACAAAACGTTCATCATTACCGTAGTGTTTGGTCTGGGTTGTGACTATGTAGAAACGAAGAGCATATAAACGCGTGCAATAGAGCGAGAATTCAAGATCAAGCATTTTACAGGCTGCTGTTGGGAGCGAGAGCTCTGTACACAGGCAGTCTCTGCTGGGCAAACACGAGGGGCGTGATGCTTGTTGATGACAGTGTTAAGCTCTTGATCTCTGGGGTTGTCACTGATTATTGAAGGCAGAAATATGGGGTGGTGCTGGCAGTGTGATTGGAGGGACTGGTCTGTGGGTGGGAATATGAAAAAGAAGTGAGAACGGTGCTTGGCAATGTGAGGGAAGGGTAGTTACTGGCTGGGAACGTGAGGGATGATTGATGACGATACCTGGCATGTGAGGGAAGGGTAATTACTGGCTGGGAACGTGAGGGATGGTTGATGACGATACCTGGCATGTGAGGGAAGGTTAAATCTGGCTGGGAACGTGAAGGATGGTTGATAACGATGCCTGGCATGTGAGGGAAGGGTAATTACTGGCTGGGAACGTGAGGGATGGTTGATAACGATGCCTGGCATGTGAAGGAAAGTTAATTACTGGCTGGGAACGTGAGGGATGATTGATAACGATGCCTGGCATGTGAGGGAAGGGTAATTACTGGCTGGGAACGCGAGGGATGATTGATGACGATACCTGGCATGTGAGGGAAGGGTAATTAATGGCTGGGAACGTGAAGGATGGTTGATAACGATGCCTGGCATGTGAGGGAAGGGTAATTACTGGCTGAGAAGGAGAAAGATGATTGATAACGATGCCTGGCATGTGAGGGAAGGTTAAATCTGGCTGGGAACGTGAAGGATGATTGACAACAATGCCTGGCATGTGAGGGAAGGGTAATTACTGGCTGGGAAC
>LQNS02277997.1:9549349-9578295 GCA_001587735.2 Parhyale hawaiensis | reverse complement strand
TACTGGCTGGGAACGTGAAGGATGATTGATAACGATGCCTGGCATGTGAGGGAAGGGTAATACTGGCTGGGAACGTGAGGGATGGTTGATAGCGATGCCTGGCATGTGAGCGAAGGGTAATTACTGGCTGGGAACGTGAAGGATAGTTGATAACGATGCCTGGCTTAATGACTTTCAAAACTGCTTTTAAAACAGCTTTCTCTACCTTTGACTTCTAAAACGTTTACTCAGTGTATTTCTCGATGACCGCTTTAGACCTCACTCTCGAGAATTTCATTATATTTTACTCCACGTTTACCGGCAATTTTATGCAAATTTTGCCAGAGCAACCTTCATAAATTCTCTCTGAAATGCCCTAATTCTGTCGAATTTCCCCTATAATTAAGCAGGGAACGACCCTATGTTTACCATGCCTTCTATTCCATTTTCATTCACTGTCAATTTCCCCATTCTTCTATGCAAAATACGATGGGGCGTGGCGTTCATAGCTACTCTGTAGCATATTCTATCTAGATATTTTTTATGTTCTATATCGTATGCAGATTACCAAGCCGTATCCACTTTATCAGCTTAACATACCCTAGGGCCTAGACCACAATACCCTGAGTTAGGGTTGATGCGCTTATTCACCCTTCACTCAAAGCCTTTTGCAATATAACCAGGTTACTAGTCAATTATTTCAAAAAAAAAAAACATGCCTCACTTTACGACTAATATACTTACTCGCTCCTCATCCAAAGTTTATGCAAAAATCCCTCCACTCACTTGCCTGTCCTGCCCTAAACCACCATACCCCACATTACGGTTTATGTACTCACTCGCTCCTCACCCAAATCCTTATCTCTACAATACTGTTAACATCCACTTTCCGTCCAAAGCTAATGGAATTCTTTATTAAGTAATCAGTTTCCACTTTGACGATGCCGCTCTGGCAGAGAGAGAGAGAGAGAGAGAGAAAGAGCTCAGCGGGGCAGTTGGACAACGTACGGGCTCGACTGAAGAATGCCGCTGTTGCCAGTGGCAGGCAGTTGACTTGACTGAAGAATGCGGCTGTTGCCAGTGGCAGGCAATTGACTTGACTGAAGACTGCGGCTGTTGCCAGTGGCAGGTAAATGCCTTGTCTGAAGAATGTGGCTGGTGCCAGTGGCAGGGCAATTGACTTGACTGAAGAATGCGACTGTGGCCAGTGGCAGGGTAATTGACTTGACTGGAGAATGCGGCTGTTGCCAGTGGCAGGTAAATGACTTGACTGAAGAATGCAGCTGTTGCCAGTGGCAGGTAAATGACTTGACTGAAGAATGCGGCTGTTGCCAGTGGCAGGCAATTGACTGGATTTGCAACGTTAAGTTGCGTCGGCCTGTCATGGCTCTACAACGTTCACGTATACAGTGACACACAGCTCACTTTCTGAAGGTTAATAATACTGTATCGTCTCCTACTCTTCGGTGCTCATACGTCAGTGAACTATCCTATTTTCAGCAACTTAATACTGCAATTTATCCCACTCTCAAGTATTCACTAACGCCCTATGAAATAAGTATTCTCTTATTTCTGAAGGTTAACATTACGGTAATGCATCCCACTCTTCAAGTAATGACTTGCAACGTGAAGCATCACACTTCAAAAGTTTTGTAATATTATGATGTGCTCTTCTCCTACAGTTAAGTATTACCAAGGCGCATACTATTTACAGTAGTTTGGTGCATTCACTTAATGTATGAATTATCCTACTGAAAAGCGCTTCAACGTGTAGTAGCTATCTGATTTCACTGTCTTACGTTCACTTACGATATATTGCTTAGTTTTTCAATATTCAGCTTTTTCCGTAACTTATCCCACTTTCAAACATTCTCTTTCTGGCATCATCTCATATAGCCAACCTTCATTTAAGTAGACTTTAGCGTAATCCACTTTCAAGCGGGCGGTTCTCTACGTCTCAAGGATGAAACTTTCAGTGCTGTCTAAACTGCAATCTTTCACTTCAAGGAAGTCTCGATCTTCAAAGATCACTTTAGAGTTTGCGGTTCGCTCTAATGTTTTCTCCGCAGTGTTTGACGTGTCTTCTCTCAAGTGGAGAGCCGGAGCCGCATGTAATCTCAAATACGAGCGGACATTTGCGGTTCCTTTTTCATGCAGGCTAGTCGGAAGAAACTGCTAGTCTAGCAAATGTGAACGTTCATGGATAGTTTCATGTTCTTTTCGAGGCTTATCGTATATATGACGAACTGGGAAAAGTAATATGGAATGTGATAGTTCAGGTTCGGCTAGAACATTGTAGGATTGTTTTCTTTAGGGGCGTGTCCTAGTTTCAGTAAGTTCTTTGTAGAGTTTTCTTGTAGGGCTTAAAATATTAACTCAGATTATTTTCCTTTAGCTGACCATACGGAACTGCAAGCTAGTTTATTTGTGAACAGTCAATTGAGTTTAAAAAAAATTTTATGTTGTTGCACAGAAGTCACTAATCGGGTTCACGAGTTTGTATTGTCATATCAATGCTTTCATGTACGGGTACATTTTCTTCAGTGAAGAGGCTTCCGGATTTCTCTGGAGGAAAACTTAATTAGGTCTGAGATTGCTATAAATTCACCGAATTCTAAGGTTGGTACTTAGAAAGTAGCGTTGATTTTTTTAATTACCTAATGAAAGCAGCGGTAAGGGAGACAGTCGTAACTCTGCAGAAATATATTATAAATCACGCAAAATTTGATTTCGTGTGATACATTGCTTTCAAAGTTGTGGTTATGAGATTACAAGTTCTCACTGAAGCAGCTTTTCTATAACCCACAGGAAGCAATGATTCAATTCAAATTAACATGCAATCCCATGGGTTTAGTATTCTAGCAGTTTCAGCGACTTTCTCCAACACTAATGACAGATCTATAAGATTGACCATTATTTGTACTTCAAAGCTGACTATGCACTGCAAGCCAGGAATTACCCTATTGTGCTAATGAACAATAATAAAATTATACCATACCTGGTTCTTATCCCCTCCATCAACAATAAAATAGTTTCCTTGGAAGAGTATTCATCGGGTCACTGGCTTTTATTTACACTAAAAATTCCTGGAATTAATTTTTTCCTAAGATTGTTTAGTAGTACTTCAGATTCTGCTTAACTCTTCAACTATGTCAACTCTTCGGCCATTTAAGTTGATAGTCCTTTTTGGGGAACAAGGAAAAGTTACATGGTATCATGTCGGGTGAATACGTTGCATGAGGAACAACTATGATTTTGTTCTTCACTGGAAATATCTAGATGTTGCACACAGTATGTGTGGCAATTCGTCTCGTGTTGAGGTCGCCTGACAATATCCTCTGACATGTTCCATGCGACAGGCCCACAATGTTGTACAGTTTCCAGAACCGTATTCTGAAGAGCAGTGACATTTCCATGGCTTTATGCCAGTTGACGGCGGTTTGACAGAGATGAAGGTCAACAGATGTTCTGCCAGCTTTAAAGACTTTAACCAATTCATAAGGTTGACTGTGAACTAGAAAATCTTCTCTAAATGCTTTCCTCAGTTGTTGGTGCGTTTCTGCAGCGGTTTTCTCAAGTCTGAAACGTAAATAAAAGTTCATGTAGAGACGTTGGTTTCAGAAATAAGCCACCATCAATTAGCATGTAACGCAATACACGACAGTGGGGAAAAGTGCGTAAAAACTAAACCCAACCCACTAGCACAAAGCTACCCGAGGTACTGACTCAGAATAGGAAGTATGGGGTGCCATCTGGCGGCATTTCGTCGTAGCTTCCCGAGTTGCACAGATATTCCCAAAATTTTTTGGTAGCACCTTGTACAAGACTAAATTTTTGGTTTTCTATAAATTTTTTGAGTTTAAATAGTGATGCCGCAAGATAACTGCTGTTCCTATATGGAAATAGGCCAAGTTAGAAACATTTAACTTTTTGTTATGTACAGTACGACAAATTACAGCCAAAACTACCGTTCCTGCGTTGATACCACAAGCCTGGCTAAATTGTAAATATTTTATAAAGTTTATTTATTACTGCACTTATATTTACAGGACAACCAGTGCTTGCGCATCAAAATCTTAGGCGACTGTTACTACTGCGTCTCAGGATTGCCTGTGTCCAGACCTAACCACGCCATCAACTGCGTCAGGATGGGACTCGACATGATCAAAGCCATCAGGTAAGGGGCGTTTCTATCCTCGTTACACGCTTAGTTAAATTTAGTGACACGCGCAGCTCGCAGCGGCTCGTCAGTACTTGCCTGATTGTAGTGGATGTGAAGTAGACATAAATTAAGGTGAGTGGGCCGTCGTATCTATCCATTTAGTCATAAAAATTTTATGTTATTTTGAGTTTTCGTGTTTACTTGCTGTATGTCATCGTGCACACAGGGGAATATGTATCCAAACTTTTTAGCTTGGAATATGTATCCAAGCGTTTTAGCTTGGAATATGTATCCAAGCGTTTTAGCTTGGAATATGTATCCAAACTTTTTAGCTTGGAATATGTATCCAAACTTTTTAGCTTGGAATATGTATCCAAACTTTTTAGCTTGGAATATGTATCCAAGTTTTTTAGCTTGGAATATGTATCCAAACATTTTAGCTTGGAATATGTATACAAACTTTTTAGCTTGGAATATGTATACAAACTTTTTAGCTTGGAATATGTATACAAACTTCTTAGCTTGGAATATGTATCCAAGCGTTTTAGCTTGGAATATGTATCCAAGCTTTTTAGCTTGGAATATGTATCAAGACTTTTTAGCTTGGAATATGTATCCAAGCGTTTTAGCTTGGAATATGTATCCAAACTTTTTAGCTTGGAATATGTATCCAAGCGTTTTAGCTTGGAATATGTATCCAAACTTTTTAGCTTGGAATATGTATCCAAACTTTTTAGCTGCGTATTAAGGCATCAGTGAAGAATGGCACATCTGTTATGTGCAAATTTATACAGGTCTTGGCTAGTCTGTTATACCAGGGTGCCACACAAAAAAGCTAACAGTTTCCACGCAGAAAACTCGTATTTATCCTACAAGTGGCAAGTGAAATAAGATTGTGAGTAATAAAAAAAGTGTCAAATTCTCTGCACCATGGTTAATTTTTTTTATTGCATACAATGTTATATATCGTATGACGCTGGTAAGATAGATACGAGTTGTATACATGGAAGCGGTTAACTTTATTGTGGGCAACCCGGTATTACTCTGCTTTTGGATCCGTTCACCCACAAGCCCGTCTGCCCTTGATGCATAAAGTAGTTTGTTGGTCGAGGGAAAGTTTCGTATCTATGATAAAGGCTCGGGAGCTATACAACTCGGGTCTTAGCGGCTATTTTCACAGGTCATAGATATACTGTTTAACTTGAAGTATATATATTTACTTTCACCAAGGAGGTTATGTTTTCGTCGTGTTTGTCGGTCTGTCTCACCAATATAACTCAAAAAGTTATGAACCGATTTATACACAAGTTACAGGGATTGTTTGGTATGTTGGGAGAAAAAGATGATTAACTTTTGGTGAAAATATGCCCATCCGTTTGTTTGTTTGTCTGCCTCATTTTTCTCAATGCCATAACTCAAAAAGGTATGGATGAGTTATTATGAAATTAACATGAGTTGTTAGGTAGATAACAAAGAGCAAATGACCAAATTTTGGTAATGATCCTGTTACGGGTGGTAAGGGAACTACCACGCTGATGCAAGCATAGACACTTATTGCTGGTTAAAACTTTATTAACTATAAATACAGTGCAACAACGTAAGCTCATTCGAAGGGTCTAAGATACAGTGATCCGATTCCAAGGTGCANAGACATCCGACATCCGTTGCCATGTTAGCGGCTTTACCTCTGACTTTAGATTAAAAGATATTATTCAATTTCGCTAAAAGGTATAAGGCTAATTTATTCACTAACGATAAAATTGTACTAACAGCATCCGTATCAATCCGTTTGTTCGATCGTTCGTTTGTTACTGTTTTTAATTTTATGCTTGTTAGCATAATAACTCAAAAAATAGTGAATTTCTGATCTTTATGAAATTTAAAGGGGTTGTTAGTAATGTTAAAAGACATAAATGATAATAATTTGGTGCAGATCGGTTTGTTCGTTTGTATGTTTGACTCATGTTTGTCATAGCGTTTGTTAGCAGTATAACTCAAAAAGTTATGGACTGATCTTCAAGAAAATTGCACAAGCTGTTACTACTATCAAAAGGTACAAATATTTAGATTTTGGAGTTTATACAAAGAAAATTATGGTTTCAGAGCCAATTTGAATTTTTTGCTACCTTTGCCTCGCATGGCGGAGTTATGCGCTCTCAGAGTGCTCTAGTTTCATATGATTTGGATCCGTAGGTGAAAAAGAATGAATCTTTTGTTATGTAAAATCTTCACAGAATATAATATTTTATAATTATTTATAATTTATAAATAACTTTATAACTTATATATATATATATCATTATTTTTTATTATTTTCACACAAATAGTTCCATCTAGATCAGTACCATGCGCATAATGTATTCAATTAATCATGTACCAGGTACTCATTTTTCGATCGTGTGATACATTCTTGAAAATATTAGATAAATTTTTCGTATTACGTAGCTATAATGCTTGCAAAAAATAAGGTAATTGTTTCACTTTTAATTGACATTCTTAAAGAAACCAAACTTACTTTCTGACTCCACTTCAAATTTTTTCCTGCCCTGAATATACCCGAATATCGATGTTTTAGGGAACAATGTACCGTACTTTTGAATGTACCGTACTTTTGCAATAGAGAAAAAATTGTTCTGTTGAAGAGAATTTATCTTTATTCCACCACCCCTCCCCCCAAAGTAAGGAAAATGGAGAAAAATTTCATTCCTGTCAAGTCGGTTAGCTTATTTTCCAGTCATAATGAAAGCCTAAATGTTAGAGTGCTCAACAGATTAATTTTCTGCTGCTTTACCGGCGATTTAAATGATGCGGTAGCGGCGGCCGCCGAAAAATTCGCCCGTTTTTTTTGTGCCTCTTTCTTTGCACTGAAGAAAGTCTTCGCTCTGAGCTTTAGATAGCAGATTGGTTTATTATGAAATGAATTGAAGAAGTTCAGCCCATCTTTAATTGAATCAAAAATGTTTGCTATAGCCTTATCTCTAGGGAGGCTAGCCTTGCTATTAAGAAGTTAATTGATCTATTATGAACGGCTTCCTTATCGAAAGGGCAGTAAGGCAAGCAATTTTGAAGGCAAAAAAGTTATATTAATTTCCAGGAACAGATCAATATTTTTTTGACTTGTATACTTTACTTGTCTAGTGAGATGTAGAGTTGGATAAGCAAAGCAGTGTATCCCTGAGACTGGGAGTGCATAAATCTGTAAGAAGTGTAAGTATAAAGTGATCTGCCCTGTACGCACATTGTATCCACTATGTAATAAAACACAGTTTTTGATCGCTTGCTTCCTAGCTTTCTTGCTTCCTTGCTCCAATGTTGGTCCGTCTCTCCGTCACGCTGTTAAGAGTTTAATAGGAGAAAATTCATGTACTGAAAAACAAGTCGAGATAACGTACAATTTCAGCGTTTGGAGTACCGGTGGCAAATATAGCTCTGGATCTCTGGCCTCTGGATCCTGGGCTCTGGATTCCCAGCCTCTGGATCCTTAACCTCTGGAACCCCGCCTTCATTGCTGAATGATATCGTAGGAGTTGAATTTTCACGCTGAGCATACGCCTTTTTATATTGAATTTACATCGCAGTCAAATTTCGACGCTGGAGTCGAAATATCGAGTGAATTCTTTTGGCTGAACTATATTTTTTAGTGCTACTTAACGGCTTATAAATTCAAAGCTGATATTCACTCCTTATCTTGCTGGGGGATATTTTGCTGTCGCAAAACTCATGGTTGTACAGCTTGCGTTTCACTAATGGAAGATCAGGCCTGCAGGGATGAGACAAATAATACAGCAGAACCTCTATTGGGAACCGGAACAATAAAAAGCTCAATCACAAAATTTTTGCCGTCATTTTTGACGGCTGGGCCCTCTAGTGTTTTAATGTGATTTAATTATATTTTTTTAATAATTTTTATTTCATATCCAGAACTGATTTTTACCAATTTTTTCCAGACTCTTCAGTGGAGTCCAAATGTCACTATGCAAGGAAATGTATTGCCCACACAAACAAAGAAGTAACCTCAAAATACGGCAGGTTCAGCTGGTTCCATGAGCATTGCACGTCTTACGATTAGCTTAACAAAAACAAAAAAGTCTTAGTTAGAATAAAAGGACTGCCGTAAATGACTCAAAATTTGCACAGGACCATGTAGCTGAACTAGTACAAAATTATAATGAGTTGGGCTTTACGAGAGGAAGAAACAGAGATTTAGCTATTCGCGTGCTGAAGTCAAAGAATATTTAATTTCAGAAAATTCAGTGTCACAAACAGTAGTAGGAGCACGTAAAAAATATAAAAATATTGAAATATATAAATATATATATATATACATATATATAAAACGCATATATATAGATAAATGCTCAGTAAAATCGATTAGTGGTGCGATTAACTTTCTATAGACAGTAAAAAGTGATACTGATCCTGCCATATGTTGGACCCTTTTGATGTTGTAGTTAGGATATGCATTTGTTAGATTTTAAAAGATCGTTGTAGAGTCTACATAAGTTTTTCATTGTGTTGCTTAGCGATATTTAGTACACCAGCTTATATAAGAGTTGAAGATCTTCATGCTTCGCATGTTTCTGAGAGCAGGACGGTGAGGAAAGCGACAGGCATTGATGTGGACATGCGCATAGGCATACACACGGGCAACGTGTTGTGTGGCGTGATAGGCCTACGCAAGTGGCAGTACGACGTGTGGAGTGATGACGTCACGCTCGCCAACCATATGGAGAGCGGCGGAGTGCCTGGGTAAGTAGGAGGGAGTGGTTGCGTGTTTAGATCGATAGCATGGAGTGGTGGAGTGGCTAGGTAAGTAGCAGGGGTGGTGGGGTGTCAGCGTCAGAAGCAGGGAGTGGTAGAATACTAGGGTATGCACAGGGAATGGCGGAGTGCTATGTTATGTAGCAGGAAGCAGTGGAGAGCCAGGGTATGTAGCAGGGAGTGATGGAGTGGCAGGGTGTGTAGCGGGGTGTTGTGGAGTGCTAGGGTACGGTATGTATCAGGGCCTGGTGAAATACCAGTTTATGTAGCAGGGAATAGTAGAGTGCCGGGTTATCAAGCAGGGCGTGGTAGATTAGATTAGATAAGATAGGCGGCAGTAGACGAACCAATAGGCCCATTCCCAAGGAGACACCGGAACTTACGCCCCGGCCCTCTATGAGCTATTGCCATTATGTTAGTAGGGTATAGAGAAAAGAGAAAAGAGAGAGAGAGAAAAAGGGGAAGAATCCCTGCCAAAGAGACGATCATGAATTAATGCAAGAACAATCAAGAGCCGATGATATACGGAGCTTAGAGATGTCATACTTTGTAGTTGGAGCGAGAGAGAGAAGAAGACGGAATAAGGTGGCCTCCCAAGCTTTGGCCGTTAAGAGTTTGCGACTCCTGGAGGAGGAGTTCTTAGCTGTGGAGGATATCTCTCCCAATATACGTGAAGACGATTTTTAAGCGCGTTCACTCTCTCCACAACAACAACATGGGAAGGGAGTTTATTCCAAATGGTGACTATGAAATACGGATTAAACTGCTAATTTAAGGTCGTTTTTCGAGCTTTATGCTTGAGTTTTTCACCGTTGTTTCGCAAGCGATCATTGAGGTCTCTTAAAAAGAGTCCCGTTGTAGGTACATCGTTAAAGCTATTCAAATACTTGAATGCTTCTATTGGTTGTCCCCTGAGTCGTCTTTGCTCGAGAGAGTTCAGACCCAGTTCTTTTAGGCGACATTCATACGGCTTGTTTCGCAGCTGAGGTATCAGTTTCGTTGCTCTGTGTTGGACTCTTTCCATGTTATTGCTATCTCTACATAGATGTGGCGACCAGAATTGAACAGCAAATTCTAAGTATGGCTGCACTAAGGCCTTGTACAAGGGAACGATGATGTCCTTGGAATGTGTTCAAAATTTCTGGTGATGAATCCCAGTACTCTGCTTGCCATATTCACACTCTCGTCCTCTTGCTGACTGTGTTATAGATTGCTTGTAAAAGTGATTCCCAAGTCACGTTGTTGGGTGACAGCAGCTAATACCGTCCCGTTCATTTCCAATGGGGTTGAAGGATTCATCAGCCATATGTGCTTTACTGAGCATTTGTCGACATTAAAGCTCATCTGCCACTTTGTGCTCCATTCCATGAGGTGGTCAAGGTCTTGTTTGAGCTCGGCTCTTTTCGTGGCAGGATGACTACGGATGTTAAGATCGAGATCATTGATGTAAATTGAGAACAAAAGTGGGCCAAGCACGCTGCGTTGTGGTACCCCTGATGATACCTGCGTCCAGGCGCTCGTCTCTCCTTCAAGCTTTACTCGCTGCTGCCGACCCGTATGCCATGCCCTGATCCATCGTAAATAGTCTCCCTGGATGCCATGGGCTTCCAATTTTTTCATTAACCGTTGATGGGGGACTTTGTCAAAAGCCTTTTGGAAGTCTAGATACACAAGATCTACACCCTTTGGTTCATTTTTAATATCCGTAACTTTGGAGAAAAAAGTCCAGTAGGTTTGTTAAGCAGCTTCTTCCATTTCGGAAGCCATGCTGAGTGTCGGATATGAGCTGATGCATCCTCAGGTGATCATTGATGCGCTTTTTCAAGAGGCGTTCGACGGTTTTGCTGACGACCGTTGTAAGAATGGTCGATAGTTGCTGGGGCTTTTCTTATCCCCCTTCTTATGTATCGGTATTACATTAGCTAGTTTCCAATCCTGCGGAACTTCTCCCATTCCTAGAGACCGATTAAATATTTCGAGCAGTGTCTTCACGATGACTGGAGTCATTTCCCGTAGTACATGGGGAGTAAGATTATATGGGCCAGTGGATTTGTACAGATTTAGGTGGGTTAGTTCTTGAAGGATCTCGATCTCAATGAAAACACATGTGTTTATGGGAGTAACTTTCATCGGTGTTGGTTCAGGTACATTCGCAACATTTTTAATAGTAAATACAGAGGTGAAATAGTTGTTCAGGATTGTGGCTTTGTCTCTTAGGTCATTGGTGACTGCACCGTCAGGTCTTTTGAACGGATCTATCGTTTCTTTTTTGAGTCTTTTTTCATTTACATATTTATAGAGTGCCTTTGGGTTGCGTTTTGCCATAGCGGCTACGGAAACTTCTTTTTCCCTTTTTGTGGTCTTGAGTAGTTTCTTTACATCCCGTAATGCTCTTATGTGACTGGACCTGTTCTCCTTTGTTGGCTTACGCTTCCAGGCTTTGTAACGCACTTGTCGCCTTCCAATGCAACATTTGACTGTCCGATTCATCCAGAGGGAATCATTACTGATACGAACTCGTTTATTTGGGAGGTATCGTTCAGCTGCTCTTAGAATGCTCGTCTTCAAAATATGTGAGCACTTTTCAACCCTGGCGTCTCTAGCGTTTCGAAGTCAGTTGTTCCTATTTCAGTTGCCATTCACTGAAAATTTGCTAGTCGATAGTCTGGCAGCTTGAGATGACTAGCATTAGTGGTGAATTCATTGCCAGTTTCGAGCATAAATTCAATCATGTTGTGGTTTCCAAGCCGATCTAGGATGGCTAGGTCAACAATTTCACAATCAGGAGTGGAGAATACCAGATCTAGAATATTGCCGTATCTCGTGGGTTCATTAACGTGCTGGGTCAGGTTGTGGTGGCTGAGGAGCTCGAGCAGTTTACTGCCTGGGCTGGGCTGCGCAAGGTACTCCAATTAATTTGGGGAGGTTGAAGTCTCTCTCTAGAATTGTTTCATTCGGAGTATTCAGCTCATTTTTGATTTTGTTGTAAAGTGCTGCATCAGTTTCGGCGGTACTGCCAGGGCTCCTGTAGGTTAGCATAATATTTAACGACTGTCGAATGCCGAGACAAGTATGGGTAGTGATAAATTCATATTCTTCAAATGCTGCAAAACCTTTAAAGACAGGATTAAAGTGTTCCTTCATATATATGATTGAACCCCCTCCTCTACCGGTTTTTGTGGGTCGGTCTATCTTGAACAGTTTGTAGCCTTTCAATGCAACTTCTGCTTCCAGATTCTTATTTGAAAAGTTGGTCCTTGTTCCATTGAGTGCGATAACATCATATGCAAGAGTTGCTGCTATAGCTTGCAGTTCATTTATCTTGTTTATGTTCTGAACGTTGCCAAATAAGAATTTGACGCTTATGTTTGCATTGATTCTCCGAGTCAGTGGTACGTTTGAAGTGTCCGATTGCTGGGAAAAGATTGGGAGTTTAAAATCATCACAAGTATTGTCAGAAGCGGCTAGAGTGCCCGTCTGAAGTTGAGCAAGAGAAGTGTTTTGTATTTCGGCTTGACAGTTATCAGATTGTTTTACGTCCGCAGCTATCTGGTGGACAACAGGTCGTTTCCCGCCGAGTTAGCCTTACTTCTTGTTATTCTGGTTTGTGGTGGCTCACAAGAGTTCATCTTCGGAGGAACGTTCTTAACACCTGACTTCCGAGTACTGCGATTCCCTTCATTCGTTGGTGCACTTTAGGGTCTTAGGATTTGACCATGCTTATTCGCTACTGGTATTGGAAACTGTGTTTTTTCCTTGGAAATGCTTGTTGGACTCGCGCGTTCAGTATTGGGTGAAGCGTTGATATTGGCGTGCGTTGATAGGTTGTAGTGCGTTGATAGGTCGTAGTACATCAGTGCCTTCAGACATATTGCGGTTCATCAGTACGAGGGTAGAGACTGTGGATGGTAGGAGAGATGAAGGTCCCAGGCGTGGCATCTGCACTGATTCATCAGGAGTTGGAGTAATTCCTCCTCGTCCGTGGTAAGCGTGCTGGTGATGATTGTGCCATCATTTCTTGTAGGATCTCCATCCTTTGCCCCACTCGGGGATGAGATATGAGGATTACATGGGATGGCCGCAGAGACATGGGGAGCCGTTTGCTCCATTACTGGTAAATCGGCCGAGGGAGCGTGAAGGGGGGGGGGGGGGGGGGGACGAGGCTGCTCAATATTGGGCAAAGGTCTTGTGTAGAGGCCACTTTACAGAGCAGTAGTAGCTGAAGCAGCCACATCGAGCAGCTATTGTCCGAGGTATTGGTATCCAGCGCCATTCAAGTTAACCCTATCAGGTGAAAATAGTCTCCACTTGTCTTCAAACAATGGAAATAGGTAAATAAATTTGAATTTATTCTTCGCTGTCTCCTTTTTGTTGGCCCTGTTGATGTAGCGGATCTTAGAGTCTATGCGATAGCGAGCCCTAAGATGGGGCAGAATACTTGTCAGAGTGACATGCTTCGTTTTCTTTTTGGCAACGGCAATCAGCTTTTTAATGAGTCTCAACTAATATTCGGAAAACATTCGCAGATCATTCGTTCCAACATGGATGATGACGTGATCCATCTTTTTGCAGCTGAGGTCCTTCAAGATAACAGTAATGTCAGAAGTGGACGCTTGAAGTCTGCAGATGACTTTTCGATCTTTGCAGCCCATTTTAAAGGCATGATACTGCCCTTTGATTATTTTGTCACCTATAATGTACATGATTCTAGCTCCAATTCTTCGTAAAAAATACCTCTTGTGCGAATTCAGAACGGCATTCGTAGCACTGTCTCATTTTGAAATTCTATACTGCCAGCATAAGAGGATATAAAAAAGAATAGAGAGAAAAAACGGGAAATGGATAGTTACTGGAACGTAATATCGGGTACTCGGGACGAGACATCAATGTATTACACGCTTGCCTTTTCGGTAGGCCGTCACTACAGCTATAGCCCCAGATTCGAGCGAAATCGTGCATACTAGTTGACATTAACTTAACGAGCATTGGGAAAAAGTTCTCTTATGTACAGTAAAACCTATCTATAGTTTATAACGCAAGAACTTATATTTTATATCATTAGAGAATGCCAGGGTATGTGACAGGGAGTGGTGGAGTACCAGAGTATATAGTCGGGAATGGTGGAATGTCAGAATATATACCAGGGTGTGAAGGCGTGCTAGAGTATACAGCAGGGAGTGGTGGAGTGCCAGAATATGTTACAGGGTGTGGTGGAGTGCTAGGTTATGTAGCAGAGTCCGATTAGAGTGCCTACACGGGTATGTAGCAAGGAGTGGTGAAGTGTCAGGGTAGGTAGTAGGAAGCGGTTGAGTGCTTGGGCATGTAGTAGGGAGTAGTGGAGTACCAAAGTATGTAATAGAGAGTGGTGGAATGCCAGAGTCTGTAGCAGGAGTGGTGGAGTGCCAGGGTATGTAGCATTGAATGATGAAGTACCAGAGTATGTAGCAGGGAGTGGTGGAGTACCAAGGAATGAGGCAGGGAGTGGTGGAGTGCTAGGGTATGTAGCACGGGGTGATGGAGCGCCAGGGTATGTATCATGTTGTAGCGGAGTGTCAGGGTATATAGCAAGGAGTAGTGGAGTGCCAAGGTCTGTAGCAGGGAATAATGGAGTGTCAAGTAGCGAAAAGGGACATGTGGAGTTTTTGTTAGATTGGCAGCAAGTGTCTTGTCAAGCACATAGTAATTTTCTAATATATTATAATTTATTATTTACTCACAGTCGAGTACACATCACCTCCGCCACCCTGGCACAGCTGGACGGAAGGTTTCAGGTGGAGGCTGGCGATGGACACCTCAGGGATCAGCTGCTGGCTGACCTAAAAGTCCAAACTTACCTCATCGTCACTCCCAAGGTGTTTGCTCTTAAGTATCCATTGCTGTTTAACTTCCCTCATCTTCACTCCTCAAGTGCTTTGTCTGAATTATTAATTGTTAACAACCTGTTTCTCAACTTTCTTCATTGTCACATCTAAATGGTGCCTGTTCTTACGCATTCTTTGGTGTTAAAGCTATCATTGACTGGCCAATTTGGTGCTTCTAAATTATAGATTATTAAGTATGCATCGATGCTACGGCGGCCTTCACCCTGCCATCATCATCATTTCTAACACGTTTTCTATTCAATATTTATTGACACTAGGTTCCACCGTCACTCCTCAATGTTCCTGAACTAGTGACTTTATCTTGTATTGTTAATATTTACATCTGCAAACACTGACCTTTAAATGCATGGCGTGCCATATACGGCACCTACCAAAAAGTGTTATTTCATCCGGAATGTTGAAATTAAATCATGTATTGAAGGGATAAAGAGATGCATTAAAGATTGTATAGAGAGAAATGCAGAAAATCCTGTTCCGCGGGGTAACTCTACGGATATCCCTACGACTATTTAATTTACTCGGACTCGGTAAAAGATTTTATTTACATGGCATAACATAGTCGAGAATGATGTGAATATAACTCCAGGAATAATTAAATGTCTCATAGATATCCTTATGCTTACCAATACGAGCTTTACTGAACTGAAGCCTTTGAATCGTAATAGTTTTCATTCCATTTTTTTAAAATTGATAATTCAGCCATAGCAGTATTGGCTCTTCATTTACATAGGGTAACATGTCCAGTACCCATCCACCATGCTGGTAGCCGTCAACTTGTCTTTAGAAACTTTTTGTGTGAAAACTAGCAGTACTAGAGAGCCGTACATAGTCTTAAACTGTAGGGTACTACTTAGCCTACAGTTTAAGCCTATGGATAGCTTTCTATCACTGCTAGTTTTCACACAGGAAGTTTTTAATGCCAAGTAGGCTGCTACTAGCATGGTGGACGGGTACTAGACATGCTACCCTACCGACAGAATTTTTTTCCTTCACCCGTCTTAACTGAGAAGATGATTACTGCAATACCTATTACCTACTGCTGATAACTTATCCATGGAATTAATGTCCTACAGTTTGCATATTACAGAAACTTCGCATTGGCTCGTCTTAACGGGCTTAGACGAGTACAGGCACTTCAGTTGCTTACTACTGATAACTTAGCTATGGAATTAATGGCCTTCCATTTGCATATGACTGACAACTTAGCCATTTACCGTCATAAGAGGGTAAGGTCGCTCGTCGGACCCCTCACCCCAAGTCGCTTAAAAGCCCCGTTTTAGAGCGCTCGCAGCTCAAGAGGTCCTAGCAAACTACTCCATCAGCCTGACTGTTTCGAGAGGCGGGAGCGTTCACTGCAAATATCGGCAGAGTGATGTGTAGTGAGGGACCCTAGCTGACATCTGCATGTCTCACTGCAACGGCTGTTGACTTTGTTTTAAGATCTGTTAAAATTTCGCCACTTAATAGGTGATTTACAGCGTTTAGGGAGCAGAGCAACTGCATGCGTGACTACCCGTGCTGTTGAAGTTATTTAAGCGTTTTATTTCTAGCGGAAATTAACAACAGATAGAGAATTGGAAATCTGCAGGCGCCACTACTGGTGTCTTCAATTTGTTATAAATCTCGGTTTCTAGCGGGGGTTTATAGCACTGAAAGACTCTGGCATCTGCATGCAATTCTGCTTGAATTTTCAATTCGTTCTAACCTGGAATCAGTATGCCCGTTATTGCTAGAGCTTTGAATTCGTTTTAACGAGTGGATATTCTAGAGGGGATTTACGTCATTTAGTTAAAAAAAAATTCCATGAGAACGCTGAACGTTTTCTCGATAGGGAGCAGGACAAATGTCTGCCCCACCATCCGTACCATTGAACATGATTCATCGTTTTATTTCTGGCATTTATTGCATACCTACACCCAGCAATGCTGTTTACTTGTTAAAATATAAAATTTCTATAGCTGAGTTTTTTTATTATTATTGTAATAATGACAGCTGCAAAGATATTTAGACTGACTGCCAGATGTGCGTAGATAATTAAAAAATAAAACTTGATTATCTTTTATTCGTCAGGACTTGCAGTGCTCTATTACAGACCATTACATGTACCATAAACTTTACTTTGGTACCAATGTTTCTATATCGCGTGGTACTAACAAGTTTCACGCTGCATGTAACACCTGAAGCATTCACTGTGAAGAAATAGACGTTAAAATTTATGTTTGCTATGTATATGTGATTGCAAGCCATTTACAAGTTATCAACTGAATATATTGTGGGCCAGGGATACAATAAATTGCTAAATGGAGAGATATCTTGTGCATAATTTTACATTTCTCATAGTTCTTCATTGGAGGTTTCTTGGGTATTTTCAGTATCTCATTTTGATAGTTTTCTGAACATGGCCAACAAATTTTAGTTTATTGCATATATCCTCCTCTATTATAAACGACAAAACCTTACGTGGTTAGGTCTTAGACGTCACTTGGATGTCTGAAACCTTCTTAAGAGGATTGTTTGAGTGCATTAACGTTATTTTGGTGATAGTGTTCTGAGCAATAAATGGCTTGGAATTTCATCTTATTATCAATTTGTTCAGGCTCGACATTACTAATATTGGCCGACGCATGAAACGGTTTTTCGTCCCCTCGTTTCACAGGGACGTTACGTTGTTAGCATTTCCCAATAATTCATTGAAATACTTTTTAGTTGAAAAGCGTAGTATTCTTAAGCTTAACATGGAGAAAACCGGTGATTTCCGATATACTCTTGGAAGACTGTCAAGTTTAAAACTTATCATTTCTTTCTGTAGCTCTCTTCATGATGGAAATATTATGATTTTGAAATTTCTTTGGAACCGGTTTTTTGTTTTATAAATACTAATTAAATGTATATTTATCAAATCATGAAATTTTACATGCTGTCATTCAGTTTAAATTCTCAATTTCATTATGCTGATATAGAAATTATTTTTATAAGCAATTTTTTGTATCATATCGCTCACATTTGTATGTTTATCTGTCTCAAATCTGCTGATGAGTATCTCATTGACTTGCTATTAGAGGAATTAAAAACGATAATGAGCGGTTCAGGGGCAGGTGGTCCGCAGCATTGCCATGTCAGTAAGAGATTCATTAGAGACCAACATCACTACGCCGCTAATGATGCCGCTATCAATAGAAAACAAATTTTTACTAACTAAATTTCCTACATCGGGCTTAGCTGCACTCGTAAGAGCTGTATGTCTTTGGGAAATATCTTTTAGCTTTTGGATAGAAGACTGGTTTTTACATACAGTTCTAAATCAAGGCGTTGGCGATGAAAACTATTTTTATGGGAAGCTGCCATACATGTATGCCGGGAAGTATTTCATGTGCTTATAAACTAAATGTACTCAACATTCCTGCGAGACGATGAAGCAATTTTAAATTTTAATTTCAATTTCGTTTTAACTGAATTTATTATCCTTGGTATCCGACAAATTCACTGGTATGAAGGTAACACTTTCCCTGCTGTAATTTGTTCTGCCATTGAAAGCCTTTTAAATATCTTAAAAAATTTTTTCAGGAGTTATCAGAGGAGGCGAAATCTCTCGCAGAAAATGATGTGAAACGGGATTTAACCGTAAAATTTTCAGCACACGACACAGATTTAACAAAACCCGACCACCAAAAAGTCCTGACAAACGGCAAATTAAATTTCGGCAACTCCGGCGGACCAGACACTGATGCCACCAACAAAACTACTTCTTCTAAGCCAACCATTTCGGTATCGAAAACCCCGACACTTTCTTCTGACCCCGTGAACTGTGTCGCCGATCCATCATCCATCATTACCGACCCTACATCCACCGTGTCCATCCCAGAACCCGTGAGTTCTGTTTCCCAGTCAACGACTCCTCAAGCATCCACACCAAACTTTACAAATCCAGGGTTATCGCAGCCATTGGAACTTCCCTCGGAGACCTCCACGGGAGTAGTACCCGACCCTTCGTCGCTGGCCGTCGAAAGCTCGACGGTAATGAACGGAAGAAACGGAGATGGCACAACGGCGTCCAACACAACGTCTGGAAGGCAAAACAGAGCAGGAGGAGGGGCCAGCAAGATGACGAAGAGCGTGGAGTGTTGGGGTAGTGGCAAGCCATTTGCATCTCTGACTCAATCCACCATGGCCAAAAATATCACACTTACTGTAAGTAGAGCTACATGTCACTGAATAGAGTATGAAACTAACTGTAGACTAAGCTCATTTCGTAATATGATTGTATACAGTATGAGCGTTATGACTAAATATCTCCATCATCGAATACACTGTACTTGGTTACCATTCTTCGCAAAAGGGTCCGATGGCTAATTCAGTTAATTTCATGCAATTTTTTCAATGTAAAAGGTGATCTGCAAAAAATTGTACAGTACATGCATGGTGATGCATGGAATGTATACATTTATTAGCAGAAAACGCAGCTTCGTCAACATAAGCTATTTGTGAGAGCATACACTAATCATTATCAGTTTTGGATAATTTTAATGTCCTATGATGCAGCAATTGTTACTCATCGCTTTGAATCTTGGACCGGACTCTCATTGTTTCCCTCATTACTTTCAATTTACCACCACTGTTGAGGCGTCACTTAATCAAAAGTCTTTATTTTGAATTAGCTTGAACAGTTGTAAATCAAAGACATTTTTCCATAATCCAGAAACAGATATTCTAGAGGACCCGGAGTAATCTGCTTTCCAAGCAAAATACTAATTTTCAAAATGCAAACTAGGGATGCAGATTTCACAACTCCAATTGACCATACGTCGAATTAATCAGTTGTGCCCGAAACTGTGCCCTTAACGACCTAAGAGCTTAACAAGTTATCAAAAAAACCAGGTCATGTTTCACTGGATACCGTTTTGTATTAACCAGATCAATAAACCAAAGCTATTCTTCTAGACTGGGTGATGACCAAGTTTAAAAATAGCTCCGGATATTTTTAGTCTTCATCATGCATGTTATGTGGTTGGTTGAAGTTAATTATATTCTTTTCCGCAGAGCGTAGCAATGATTGAATCAAGTTTACTGCCGGGAGGTCTGCTACTGAATTGTAGGTGAGTATCTCACGGTGTGTATGCAATGCATAGGTTACATGTCCCCTACTGTGAGAGGTGGGCATTTGCGGCCTCTTTCGGCTCAACTAAACTTAAAGGGGCTGCAACTGCTCTACTTATGAGACTGCCATAGAGTAACGCTTACAAGTTATTATTGAATCTTACTTAATCCTTAAATGGTTGTGTCTTGTTAGAAGATAATTCTATGACAAATATTTCAAATTAACCATATTGTACCGAGAAAAATAAACATACCCAAAGTTATTGTCTTAAAAGAACAGTTGGAACGCCTCTGACGTCAGGGCAACTCACAATTCTATAGTTGCCAAAGGGCGCTAATATGTCATCGAATGACACTTTCCACCTTTCAACTCTATAATCCCCTTTATATTTCTTGAATACTAACGCCATTATTGGTGAACGAATACATCGCTGTTATATCGTGTACCTATCGGATACGGCGGGAGAACACTGAAAATAATAAGGGCACTAGTTGCCAAAGGCAGAGGCATTTTAAGAAAGAGAGATGATTAATTACATTCTTTCTGGCAAATGGCAACTCATATTAATCTTAACGGATTTGTGAAGCCAGTGGCTGGATCGACATAACAAATAGAAAGGAGCGCTTTCAACCTGTCTACACATAATTTTTCAAAGTGCATTTGCCATTGCTTTAGATATGAATATTTACGATTCAGCTACAGATTATTAAGCCACAGTTGAGCTTAAAATATGTTATAATATTTATAGTTTTGTTTTATATAAATTTATAACAGAAATAAAGAAAATTAGTTGATGCAATGGCATTCAGCAGTATAAGATCTCAGTGCCCTATCAAAATAAAAATACAAATGTACCAAAATAACAATACAAATTTGCCAAAATAATAATACAAATTTACCAAGATACCACCTCTTTAACAAAAAAAGTAAATTTTTAATTGTTTTTGACCCGCTAAATCAGTGAAATTCAGTTTTTAAATAGTTTTGTAAATTAATGGAACTGACTTCCTCAAAGACAATAACCCTCTCCGTATCCTTCATTCTAACAATATTCTTGATGCATTCTCCCGAAAAGACTTTCTAGAGAGGATTAAATTTTTTCTCTCTCAAGCTTATCTACAAGTTCTGTAAAATCCATAGTAGTTGGCTACTCAGAGTCGATTAATCCCTCGATGACCTCTATTTCCTGTATATTATGGATATATTCATTAGGAGAGATTGAGAAAAAAGTAGATTTTTAGCACTAATAATATTTATGCAGCAAATTTTACACATTCCCCAGCTGGTCTTGGGGAAGAAGCGGTGGCAAGTGGTGGGGGTGGCAGCAAGAGTGGAGCTACAGAACTCGTCCTTATCCTCAGTACGAGCATGGGCTGCTCGTAGGGACTGTGCTGGGAGCGCTTGTGACCGCCATCTTGATTTGTTCTACAGGCAAATGGTAGGAATCTCAGTAATATAACGTTCGTTTTGAACTGTTCTTCAAGCACATGCCTGGTACGAATCTTAGTAATGTGGATGTAGTTTAATTTATCCTGGTGGTAAATGGTACAAATCTCTGTAATGAAGCTGTCGTTTGATTTGTTCTACTGGTACGAACCACAGCAATGTGACCATCATCTTGATTTGACCTACAAGAAATTGTACGACTCTCAGTGCTGCGGTTGTCTTCTTATTTGCTCTATGGGCAGTTGGTAAGTACGATGCTCAGTAGTGTGGACGCCATGTTTTATTTGTTAAAGGGTAGAAGGAACGAATGCGCGAGTATGCACGAGATCACAACGCATGGAAGACATCCAATTGAACGAGAGCTGGGACGAGAAGAGTTTTATCGAACAAGCAAAAAACTCAGGAATTGGGTCCCGAAATCTTTCAGAAACGAAAAGATAATTTCAGCTGCAAAGAAAATAGCGAAGGAAATCTGAGCTAAACTTCCTCTCTAGTCAACGAGTCTCAACACTTCTTCACTTTTTACTTCGCAGTTGGACTATTTATGCATTTTTTCCACAAGCTCTCAAATGCTGTGATATGTAAGTAAAAGTGTGGCCGAGTCTGTCATTGAACTCTTGAAATATATGTTTATATCGGCGCTGTAACAGTCATTTTGATATGTTCTTCGGGAAAACCACACGAGTCTTGGCAATGAGACAACCAGTAGGATTTTTCTCCACTTAGGTTGTTTGAGTTGTAATGCAAATAATGCATTTTAAGGGAAGACTTGACAAAAACTGCATATTCTCTTAATTTTTTGCCCTCACATAATCATCTTTGGACTCATTGCTAGGAGTGAGAATGGGATAAGTTAGTTGTTTTGATTTCCTCTGAAGATCAAATAGCGCGAGTGCTGTTAAATAGTAAATCCTAGACATGCATAAAGCGACAATAATTGGCATGGCATGACAAAACTGAATTCAGCTTAGATCAGCGGGCTTAACTCGTCTGGAATCTCAGACGGGTGCTTTAGCTTCACCTCGGTGGATTGAGTTTCTGATGTTCAACCCAATGCGATTTCTCTTGAGACAGTCGAAGCCTCAATCTTGTTCCGTAAATAAAGTGGAGTTATCACGCATCTTTAACGTAAACTGGTTGCCTCTAATTCTTACAGTACGAATCAAAGTTGAATGTATACTATAATTGTGTACACTGTTCTGAGCGCAGTAAAATCTAATAATATGACTAACTAGAGCGCATACTTCCGTCAAGCGAGGCAACGGTAGCAAAAACTCAAATTGGCTCTGAAACTATGATATTCTGTGTATAAACTGCAAAATGTAATAATTTATGCCTTTTAATAGTAATAACAGCTTGTGCAATTTTTCTGAAGATCCATTCATAAGTTTTTGAGTTATACTGCTGACAAACGTTATGACAAACATGAGTCAAACATACAAACGAACCAACTGATCTGCATCAAAATTCAATCATTTATGTGTTTCAACATTACTAACAACCCCAACAAATTTCATAAAAATCTGTTCATTATTCCGTTCAGTGACAAACGAACGAAAGAACGGATCATTACCAAAATTTGGTCACTTACTCTTTGTTATATACCTTACAACTCATGTTAATTTAATAAAAATCCGTCGATAACTTTTTGAGTTAGGGCATTGAGAAAACGAAGCAGACAAACAAACAAACGGATGGATATATCTTCACCAAAAGTTAATCATCTGTTCTTCCTAACATACCTTACAATCCCTGTAAAGTATTTGAATGCATAGCATGCATGTGAATGTACTGTTCTGAGAGCAATAAAATGTAAGAATATAACCTCGCACGGGATTAAGTGCTTGGCAAATATTCAACAGTCGATTGCAGAAGTACATACAGTGTCGAGAGGGTTCCGTTACAACTTGCATCGCGTATAAAACGGTTGCTAATTTACAAAGTGAATATAAATTGCCTCTAGCGGAGTACCGTGACGGCTAACATATAGTTTTCTTACTGATCGTCATTGAATATTTATTATTTTATGCTGTAAAATGCTAAGTAAAAAAACCAGGTGATGTGTGAAATAGATAAAATGTCAAAAAGAATTACCTTCTGGGAAATGAAAGTTGCTATCATTATTTCAATACCTGCAAAAGGAAATTATTTCTTCCGCCAAGTTACATAATCTTGGCCGAAGAGAGATCGCTGTAATGAGAGTTGGATATTATCTTGTAGAATTAGTTAAGAATGCAGTGCCCATTTCCGTATGCCGTCGCAGCGTCATCTTAGGCCTCTTAATTATAATTTTCTTCAAGTAGATCGTAAAGTGGCACGTAGTCTGCTTGTGCTCGTGCGCACTTCTCATAATGAAGCAAGAAGCTGTCACCGCTTCTCTTATATAATGAATTTCAAGTGTACGTATTGCGCAAATTCTGCCTTTTTAAATGGCAAAGTTAAAACGTAATCATATTCAACTTTTTTTAGCTTTTTATGTTCACATTCAGTTGAAAAACAAACGCGCACGGAAGAGTCTGTCATTTGGACTACAGAGCCTGGAAAAGTTAAAATATAATCATAGTAAACTTTTGTTTTGAGCCTCTTATGTACACGAAAGTCGACTGAAAAACATCAAGTTGCATAATAGTCATCAGAGGTCATTGCCTGCAGTTTTTACGAAGAATTTGACATTTTTTTGCACTTTCTGTCCACATGTGTTATTGCGAATCACGACGCAAATACATACTTTACATTGTCCCGCTGTGTTGTCCCCAAAACCGGCACACTTTCCTTCGCATAAGAAAGGAGTACATCAAGGCATAACCTGCCTTCATGTACTCGTCGGCACGAATAATTCAGTTTTCGTGCTGCACCAGCACGTCAAGACAGGCAATTCCCGTCTATGCATAGGAAGGCGTGCTGATTTTGTGTTAACGACACATTTTGTAGTGCGTGGTAAGCTGCTGCCAATAGGTCGCACGTTTCATTAAGTCATTATTATTAAAAATGGGGACTTTCGACTACTTGCAACTTAACCATAGAAGTAGAAGTTGCAAGTCCTGAAGACATGCGGCTTTTTTCATATTTTTACAGCTTGAAAGCAAATCGGTTACATCGAACTGAAACACGCGTTTTTCTGGTCAGCTTGACGAAAGCCGTACCCATGATGTCAATAATGGCGATGATACACCCTAGTCAAAAACGACTATTGTCATCTTTTCGTCCGAATAGATTAGATTAGATAGGCGGCAGTAGACGAACCAATAGGCCCATTCCCAAAGAGACACCGGAACATGCGCCCCGGCACTCTATGAGCTATTGAAATTAAATAGCATACACTTGCAAATTATGTTGTGCTATAAATCCCTCCAGATATAACATTTCCGACAGTTGACTAACGGCACTTGCGGAACAAATTGAACAGACGGTAAACAGTTTTACGCCATTTCTTGAGAATCTCAGAGCAATGTTTACAGTGTTTACAAGAGCTCAACATAACGTTCGGACGAAAAGATGACAATACACGTTCTTTTGACTAGCGTGTGTCATCGTCATTATATGTTAAATCTGTATAAACCAACTAAAAGTTTGGCTTCTTTACAGAGCAGTGCTGCTTGAAATGTCTTCCCACCGGAAAGGTTATGAGGCGATTGTTCGATACAGCTGACTATATACTGGTATAGATATTGGATGAAATTGCTCATGATTTTAGCAATGGGGTAAAAGTATGACCATTACTAATAGTTGTTCTCCGAACCACTGTGAGCTTTCTCAGCGTATTTTCTATCGTTTTAATTCCATTACAATAATTGCTTAGCAGTAATTGGATTACTTACATGCTTGATTTGCCAATAAATATGTGTTTCGACAAGACGTTCGAAAAGATGTCAGTTTTTCTTTTTGAGGTTGAATATAGTTCCAGATATTTGACATACTTGCCGGTAAAATGGGACTAGATACACAACTACATGCACATGTTGCATACTTGGAGCTAAAAATTTTGTATCAAAATAAAAAAAACAGTACAAAAGGGCGACGACCCATAACGGGAACTTGTTGTACTTATAAAGCTGTTCTTCTCTTTCTGGTTTGCTTCAGTGATAAGCACCCTGGTCATCGTTATACTTTCATAGCAAGGCGTTACCCATAGGGCTGTTACGGTATTCCACATTTCCAAAGTACTCATTCATGATCACCATGCATAGGGGTTTGGTCATCAAAACCCTTTTCTTAGTAATTGTTATTCCCGTCCCCCCCCAAAAAAAAAACTTTTTTTTTTTTTGCCATGAACGCTTCCATGATCAGCACTCAGGCCATCGTTATACTTTCATTAGGAACTATTATTCACACTACTGGTTTATCTTTCGTAGGTACGCTTCCATGATCAGCACTCAGGCCATCGTTATACTTTCATTAGGAATTATTATTCACACTACTGGTTTATCTTTCGTAGGTACGCTTCCATGATCTGCACGCTGGTCATCGTTTTACTTTCATTAGGAACTATTATTCACACTACTGGTTTATCTTTCGTAGGTACGTTTCCATGATCAGCACTCAGGCCATCGTTATACTTTCATCACGAATTATTATTCACACTACGGGTTTATCTTTCGTAGGTACGCTTCCATGATCAGCACGCTGGTCGTCGCTACACTTTTGTTGGGAATCCAGACTGCAGCGGCGCTTTCAACTTCCGAGGCGAGGAAGATGCTGAGGTCATCATTTTGGTTTCGGGCTGCCACGAGTTCAGTTGTACTGACAGCCCCCGTCGTGTTAGTGATAGTGTGGGCCTCGGTAGCGGGGGACGGAGCCAAAAGTACTCCTTCCAGTAATGGGAATTTGCCCATGTCGCAGGATAACGATACTGCAAGCAACATGACGTTGTTTTCATCACCCGAGACTGTTTTTTCCCAAAATTTTGACGGACTAAGCAAGGAGGAGTTACCATTCCAAAAAGTGGACTGTGATGTGAATAACTTAGGCAGTGAAAAGAGAACTAAACTTTGTAGTGAATCAAAGAATGCGAAAAATTCACAGGAAAGTAAGCATCCTCCGTCTCCCGAACCCACCCAAAAAGTGTTCAAAATCAGAATCCGCAGGCCCAAGCATCACAGGCAACAAAGGGAGAGAAAAGAAAGAATTCGGCGAAAAATTTCGGACGAAGTTGAAGATCAGAAGCAATCTCCACACCACGTTAATGCCATCGAAAGTAATAAGGTTCGAAATGCAAAAGAGGGCGCCGGTGCCCAGAAAATTCTTCCTGCAACCGAGTCTTCCAGTTCGGCTAGAAGGACAGCTAAGTTCAGTTTACCTCCTGCTTTTCAAGAGCTTAGAGGCACAGCTGCAGCTATATCGAGCGGCCGAGTTTCCACAGCAAGCCCTCTTAAGGTAACTGACACAGAACTCAGCAAGGTAGAAGACTCAGCAGGAAACTCCATGACGGACAAATACATGCGCTCGGTATCGCTAACAGATATCCCTATTCTGGAGACACCTACTACAAAATTAACTACTCTCCAGAGGACAACATCAACGTTCTCGCCCCCTTTGAATTACCGAAAGGAGGAGACAAACATCGGTATCAACAAAACAAGTTTAGTACCTGAAGCAGATGCCGTGGCCTCTCCCCAGGTACGATGACTGCTTCAGACTGCATTGAAATATAGTGACGAATGGCATAGCTTATTGTTACTCGCTGTTAAGTAGATTCAATTTTCTTGTTCACTTGATTTACAGAAGAGATTAGTACTTTTCCTCTTCTTTCCCAATTAGATGTAGTCATTGGCATTGATTAAATATGGGAGCTCCCGCATGCATGGGTTCCACGATTCCCTTGTCATACTATCTCTGGCTAAAATAAGTTTCGACCGTCCCCAAAACTGTTCATCAGTTTTAGCTACTGGGCTGGACAGAATTCTGTTAGTAGTGGGTCTATTATTCTTCCTCTCGGTGGTTGCTGTTGAAATGTAAATAGGAGGCAGAAACGTTTCACAATACTAATATAATGTTTTCTTATGAGGTAAACGGTCCACCTAATTGTAGAAATGCAGTAACCTTTATAACAATCAGCTTTACTTCAAAAAACCTAAATTACATTTTTGTTTCTCATAAGAATAGCATTGTTTCAAGATATCTCCGCAGAAGACACAGCTATATTTTTAAATGAAATTCTTGTGAATATTAGCTACGTTTTTACTCTTTAAAAAGAGTATTTCTTCTTATCACGTGTTATTCTAGATGCCTTTTCATTTACCGAAGCGAAAATATTATATGGTAATATCAGAAGACATAACAAAATGAAAACGGCTCTACCTACCCAATACTTTTCTTTAGGAAATAAAGCAGAAGGCAGTTCATTCTACTACTTACATTAATGGGGCTAGCGAACTATGCAAACTTTCACAACTGAAGAAATACCTAAATCATGTCGCTACTTTCGTTAATAGGGCCAGAGAAGTATGCACACTTCCCCAGATGGAAAGATACCTACAGTAAATCATGTCGCTACTTTCGTTAATGGGACCAGGGAAGTATGCACACTTCCCCAGATGGAAAGATACCTACAGTAAATCATGTCACTACCTTCGTTAATGGGACCAGAGAAGTTTGCACACTTCCCCAGATGGAAATATACTTACTATATCATGTCACTACCTTCGTTAATGGGACCAGAGAAGTTTGCACACTTCCCCAGACGGAAATATACTTACTATATCATGTCACTACCTTCGTTAATGGGACCAGAGAAGTTCGCACACTTTTCCAGATGGAGAAAAAAAACACACACTCAATCTTCTGCAGGTGTGGTGGTGGGGAGCACTGGCGAGCATTGGGGTGACTGGGGTATTCCCCAGGGTTGGGGTTATCGCCAAAGGGCTGATGATGGTCATCACCGTCAGCCTCTACTGTGTCATCATTACCAACACTTCTGGTAATGAGATCCTACTATACTACGCCACCAGCTACACCAGGTACCGTATGAGATATGGTATTTACCTTTTAACCCCTAACTTGTTCTCTATTACATTGAATATATACTTCGTAGAAAAAGAACAATTTTACAGAGGACCATATAAGTATTTAAATAGTTACAGTATCGTATTTTTATTGGTATACTTACTGTAAATATGTATATGTCGTGTCACCTTCCCGTATGACGATTAAGCCGTCGGATATTCGATCCTTGCATGAACTAACGTTGATGATGAAAATCGAGAAGGCTGAAATTTAAATGTTTGAAAGAAATCTATAATGCAAAAGTTTCTTCAGCAGCTGGACAGATGTACATCTCTGCATCTTAGCCAAGGTGGAAATGGAAAATATATGTATGTTAATCACAGTTTCTTTAAACTATTTTTAAAAAATTTAGCTGCAAGCAATGTTTTTCCCGCATAAAGTTGGCGTTGCACCGGAAAAAAAACGACTATGTAGTTACCGAAGCGGAATTCGTAGCACTCATCTATACTATTTGAACAGGAAGAAAGATCAGTCTGGAGATAATTACCGTATAGCAGATGCACTGCATTCATCCTGCTTTCATTGCATTATTTTCTTAAGCTAAAACTCTGAAAAGGTTCTGATGCAAATCCTTTGCCGCTATTTTTTGACGGCGGTGCACACCTTGACCTTTATTATT
>LQNS02277997.1:9529878-9547536 GCA_001587735.2 Parhyale hawaiensis | reverse complement strand
CCAGTCAGACTCCAGGGCGCGCACTCACTTCCTCTGGAGCACCCAGCTCGCCGTGGAGCAGGAGGAAGTGGAGACCACGAGGGGCATTAACAAAGTTCTTTTAGAGAATATTCTTCCAGCTCATTTGGCTCATCGGTACCTTGTGGCATCGGCTGGCCAGCAGGTGAGTTGGATAGCAAAAGTTTACCTGCATTTTGTGGCGTCTCTCGGCCAGTTGGTGATTTACAGAGTACCGTAAATAATTTCTGTTACGTTCGTACCCCACATTCGTTCGGTTGCCTCACGTGCATCGCAGAAAATTTGTCTTATGAGGCGTGCTTAGAGGGTGTTTGGCTCGGTAGAGTTGACACATCGCTGCTTTAGTTGCTACGTCCTCCCTCTTCTGGAATACTGTTCCCTAGTCTGGGGTTCTGCTGCTGATTCTCATCTGTGTTTGCTCGACAAAGTGGTTCGTCGATGTGCGTTTCTGCTGGATGGGGTCTAGCGCATCGTCGCAGAGTTGGTGGGGTCTGCTTTTAGTATAAAATTTATAACTGCCCCAGCAATCCACTGTCTGATTTTCCCCGGAACCATTTGTTCGGGAAGGTATACTCGGCGTATTAGTACTCTTCATGAGTTTGCCTTGGAACCGTTACGATGCCGTACGGGCCAGTATGCTCGTTCGTTTTTTCTATCGTGTGTGGATGTTTGAAATGGTCTTGATGGCTATGTCTTTGCTGGTGCGGATATTGGCTGTTTTGAACGATTTGTACACAGAACTATTCTGTGATCTCGAATCTTCTCTTTCTTTTTCTTCTTATTTTATTCACTCGCTGGGCTGGTTGCGTGGGGGTTTGTCAACCTCGTGGAATTTCTCCGTTCCCACATTGCCAGTCTAGTGTGATTGAATAATAATAATTCGTCATTTAAGTTTACCTTTCTCCTAAGAATAACTCTGTGGGAAACGTTGTCTGTACTCATATGTTGCACTATGAGAGAAATGGTGAACACGCTGCGGGCATCCACACGCCTAAAGTAAGTTCTGAACTTGCTTACTCTTCTTTAACTATTCACTGTCAGCACTTATCATCATTTTATCTTGTAAATGGCGCTATTTCAGATGTGTAACGTTACTTGTGGGCAGCAAAGATCTAACCCGTTCCCGCATACGAGGACCAGGTGTTCTCTTTTTTTTAACTAGAATTATTCCTACGATTGTTTCATTACATAGAGTGTAAAGAGTTCATTGCCGTTTCAAGCTTGCGAGTTAAATCCTATAGTATCGTGTAGTTAAGGCAGCTTTTATGCGATGGCTGTTAATGTCCCGTAAAAAACTATTACGTACCTTTAGCTTTCATCAAAATTTGTGGAGCCCAATGGCTACAATCGGTTCGAAAATGTTAAAATCAGAGAACTAGGTTAGTTGTACACTCATTATCCAGAGTCGTTTAATTCATAGTCGAGAAAGTAGTAAGTTTCATACTTGAACAAAAAAACAGTGTTCTGCACAGCGCTTGAACGAGGTGTTGACAAAAATGTACAGACGCAATTTCTCCTATGTATTTCTGACAGAGCAATAGGAAAATATCAACTACATTTCCAATTGCACTGCCCAATATTTTTGAACTCGCATCTTTCACTAAACGTCTTAAACTGTCGCTGACTCGACGACCCGTGGCATAGACGGCATAGGGCGATGTATCCCTCCCCAAAATTGCTACAGATTGGCCGTTGGAACAGGAGTACTTTGGGGATTGAATGAGGCGTGCGTTACTCTCAAAGAAATTTCGCTTGCAAAGTCCTATCTGGTGTCACGAGGTTTCAGGTGTTTAAAAATCTCAATTATCTTTTACCCTGTCTTTGAAAAATTTACCGATGTCTTCAGCTGTTTTCTTCATCATGAACATGCTTTTATTACTAATAGCTGAGGAGTTAGATATACCGGAAGTCAGTGCAGCAACATGAAATCGGTCTTTCACATGAATAAACGTTATGGCGTATACTAAACTGAAAAAGTATCTGCAGCCACTACACTTCGTCTGATCATCTTATAATTTGAACAGCATCATTCTCATCTCGTCTAAAACTTACAGCCATTACTGAACTCGACGGAAAGCATAAATTAATTCATTTACTCTCCATCGCGCTCATCATCACCGGCGCCATTACAGCAGCCTTCGCTCATCTATTACAATGGAATCCTGGGCAAACAATAGTCAATTGTGGCAAATTCTGCTCTGTTGGCAGAGGCCTCCAGCTGATCTCCCTACTGAGGGGGGAATTTGTCCCGCGTGCGGGGCGTGTGGGCGCATAGCGATGAGCTGTGGCGGTAGTGGCTAGTTCACTTATGGTAGCTAGTGTTACTGGTAGGCCACACACACACACACGTGGGGGATGCGTCACTTCACTGAGAGACTACACCTGGGTGTTGTGTAGTCTATCACAAACTTCACTGATAGACTACACGTGGGGTCTGTGTCATTGTAATACCTCACGTGGGTGCTGTGTCACTACAATACTTCGCATGGGTGTTGTATCACTGCAATACTCTGTATCGGCGCTTGTTGAAACAATGCTGTAATATTTGGCTCATAAATCTCGTACAGTAAAAACTGAGGAAAAGCCTTAATGTGCTTTCCAAACATTAAAAAATTGCAAGCATTTTGCTTCCCAAGACTTTATGTACGATGAAAGATAAAATACCTTTTACTTGCTATTCTTTTACAGGGATTGTACCACGAGAAGTATACGAGTGTTGGGGTGATGTTCGTCAGTATCCCTAACTATATCGAATTTTACGACGAGACCGATGTTAACAAGCAGGGACTGGAGTGCTTGCGCCTGTTAAACGAGATCATCTGCGACTACGACAAGGTCAGTTTTGGGAGCTTGCATGCAGCTGGTACAAGTTTTGCATGGAGGATATAAGGGAAATAATTCTGCTACACAAATGGTATTTTGTAAAGGATCGGCATGTTTGGAGTGCTTGTTTACAGTTGATACTAAAGTTTGCGTGATAGAAATAAAGGAGATAATTCTGGTACACTGACCGTGTTAACCAGTTATTGGCTAGCGACTTATGTCGACCGATCGACTTATCGATCTCCCGTTTTGTTCCGGAATGGTTTCGGATCACACTAGTTGTGGACAGGGACAGCTATTAAAGCCTAATAACTAACTCACAAACTAGTATTTAGATTATATAAACAAAAGACCTGAACAAATTAAAAAATGAGTATAGATTTTTTTTTGTAAATTTTGGCACTAAACGCGTCCGCCACGCAGAGTCTGGCTTATTCGAAAGTGACCGCCAACAATTAAGTTAAGCAACCAAAAATCAAGTTTCGAGTGCTTGCAGTGCAGTGCATCGCGAGAGATATAAGAAACACAGTAAATGCCGGTGCGCGGTAATTTCACGTTCACTTCGGCACGTAACTTTTAATATTGATTGATAACTTCTTTTAAACTTAGAAAGTTAAATAGCGTTAACTTAGCTTTTAAACTATTTTGACTCATATTTACTGTAGAGTACAAGTTTAGTTAGCTACTTAAGCTAAACAGAAATATTATATTCAGACTTTAAATGATTGTATTTGCACACATTCTGTTGGGGTGGTACAACGTCCTATTTTAGGCAGACCTGTTCTTGTTTTGAGCAGGACTTCAAGTTGCTCTTCTTGAAGCTTGTCGAAAAAAATATTATAATCAGTAAATATAAATTTGTGTACTAGACCGTCAAAAATGACGGCGAAGAATTTGCGTTGATGCCTCTTTATTGATCACCCTTTCGGTTATAACTTGCTTATAAAAGATACCTTGCAACTGCAAAACTGGAGAAACTAGAGATGAGGTTTTGGGCCTAGTTCTTGATGAGCAGCTCAACCTCGATCCTATCCTTTCTTAGCATGAAAAAAAAAAATTCATTTTGAAAGGGATGAAATAATCAATCCTAAAACAATTGAAAACTATGTATCATAGACACGCCACGGTATCACATCAGTTGATTTTTTTCGCCCAGCCAAAAGTTGTTTCGTCAAGTGAAGAAATAAATTTGAAAAAAAAATAATTGTATTAGCCAACTTTTTGAGTCTGACACCTTTTTATTTTTTGCTGTTGCGGAACTGTGAATAAAGTCTTATGTCTTAGCCTTTACTCCTTCGATAATTTGTTCAATTTCTCGTGAAATAAGACCAGCTAAAGTTAGGATGTGAGAATAAAATAAGAATTATGATTCGTCAGAGAGCTAAGACAAGCCATGGATTTCTTCAGTTTTGGACTTCCAACGTTAGCAAAGCATGACGTGCATTCAAATTTGTGGTTACATACTTTGGCACCAACTGTAAAAAGGAAACTTTTAGCCTGCGTAACAGAATTGCCACAGTATCCAACCTGGTCTAATTTTTGCCTAGCAGTTTTTTAAAGTGTGGCAAAAATGGGCAGGAAAACAGATAAAAGTATAGAGATAAATACATATTAGTATTTAAAATATTGTTTGATTGTGAAAAAGTGGATCACCACCATGGTAGTCTATGGTATGTAAACTAATTTCTTTAGTTTGTGAGGCAAGATATTTTCGCCAGTACACGGTCTGATATCCAATCACGAGTGACACCTAAGGAACATACACTTTATGATCTCTATATAGTATACTATGTCAATGTAGGTGTCACGTACTGGCATATACATACGATACAATATCGTTCAACAAAGCAATAGCGATTTTTGACTTATCAACTTTTCGAAGTAAGTCCTGTATATTTTAAGCAACGTTGCAAAACCAGTGAGGTATTTGACTTATTAGCATATTTGCGAATATTTTGCATATCTAACACATCAGATCATCCAATTTGCTTGAATTGGGTTAATGAAAAATATGGCCACTTTATTAAAAATCACCTTTTTAGAAGATTATTTACTGGCTCTTAGTGCCTTACTTCTCACAACTGATTGAGGGATAATTGCAAAACGACGTTGAAGCGGCACACGTCTAAAGCACGTCTGAAGCACGTCTGAAGCACGTCTGAAGCACGTATGATGCACGTACTATACACGTCTTCCATCTACGATGGATGGAGACCGTGTGAGAAATAGTGTTTGAAAGAGTCATAAAAGCAAATCATTGTAATCGTTTTCTGAATCATGGACTTCAGTGACACTACTTCGATAACAAAAATCAATCAAAGCAATGTATTGAACATTGTTGTGGGTTCATAAATTTACTAGAATGTCCGTTCCGCCAAATATGACAGCAATAAAGTTTTGATGACTCTTCTTCATTTGTCATACTTTCGTTACTAATATTGTTCTGAAGGATACAGTACAACAGCCAACTCAAATTGTCGTATAAGAGGTGAGTGCTCTCTTTTTACTTCATCTGAGCAGTACACTCCTTCTTTTCTTTTGATGATGTGAAAAAAAAAATTATACGAGCAAGCAGAGAAACATCACTGAATTTAATTTAATTCCCCGCCTCGTACCCAGTATACGCCATGATACAACTTCAATAGGTACAGCCAAATTTTTGTGCTCAAGCGATTAAAAAAAATATAACCTAGAAAAATTAATTGCTGGGTCAACTGCACGTTGATAAGTTAGTTCTCCTATGCTTAGTCGATCACCTACGCAATTTGTGCGTTTTGATTTGAGAACGAATATATTTCAGTGCATGTAGAAAACAATAAAATCAGACGCCATGAGAGCGCTGAGAGAAGCTGTAAATATTTTCATTGTTTGGATTTCAACGTTGGTTGAGCAAGAAGTGCATTTAATTATAACGATGAGAATTCTTACTTTGGCCCTCTTTTACGGCATGGAGTAATTTTCGTGTATCAATCTTCATTAAAACGTAGCATAATTCCAAAATCTTCAACTGAGGGTGAGAAAGGAAAGATGTAAACGAATAAATATCTAAACATATAAATACACGACGGTACGTATTTCATTGTTTGAATATCTTTAAATATATAGGTATTTTTATACATTTATCTTTCATGTCACGCTCTAAAAAAACAGATAAGCAAAAATTACACCAGATTGCTGAAGATAGCTGTAGTGGGAATCCCTATCCTTATAACTTCTTGCTCAGCAAATGTTGAAATCCAAACTATGAATACATTTACAACTTTTCTTAGCACTCTCGTGGGGTTTGATTTCATTACTTCCTCCATCCATCGAAGAAACTTGTGTCCTCAGTTCACGACGTATAATTTGAATAAGTGATCGACGAAATACAGGAGATAGGATTTTACAAGGTTCATATGATGCAGTAATTATTTATTTAGCTTTTTTCTTTTAACGAAGAAGTTACCAATTTAACGCAAAAATTTTCATATACTGAAGTTCTGTCATGACGTGTACAGGACACGCGACGGGGCATTTAATTAAACTCAATGATGCTTCACTGCCTGCTAGTATAAAATGATTTGTTTCGTATGTCATCTTAGGGGAGGAAGGAGTGTGCTGTTCAGATAAATCGAAACAGAGAGCACTCTTCTCTCAAGATAATTTGAGTTGGCTGTTGTACTACATATATCATTGAGAACCATATTAGTAACGAAAGTATGATAAATGAAGAAGGGTCATCACAGATTCATCGCTGTCATGCTTGACGGTGCAGTTACTCAAGTGAATAGAAACACCATCGCCGGTTACGACTTCAGTAACGATAAGAACAATTTTAGAAAACGGTATCGTTGATAACTACATACTTCGATAATGATAAACAATAAATTTAGACATTATTATCGTCGATGACGTAAACGTCTCTTCAAAAACAACAGACGGAGTCGGTAATATGTCAAGTCTCTTAATTATATATGAATTAATAAAGCTATAATGTAACTACACTATGACATTTAGCAGTCTGCATAAAGGTTTTTCAATAAACCGAATCATAGTGCAGAAAAGATGCCAGCATCGTCAGAGCGTCTATTAAATTATGAATAAACTTTTGTATGAAAAGTTTCGCCCTTTTCCGATGTAATTTAAATGAAGTTGGCACGACGATCGCAAGTTGTTGGAAGGGCAGCAATCGGAACTTTTGCTGCCAATGACACAGTCTTCTTCTTCTCCTTTGATGCTGATTCACCAGCTTTTTGATCAAAGGTAGTGATTGGTTATGCGTTCAGAATTTCTGTGAGAGGAAAAAAGTGGTATATGCATTCTTTAGTACATTGAAGAGAAAGGCGTCTTCCTCTAAGCAAATATTTTGGATCCAAAGAATTGTCAGAAATGATTGACGATGCGTTTGGTATTTCTATGAAACGATAAAATCATTTATGTATTCTTTTTCGCACAGAGGAGAAACATAGTCAACCCGCAAGCAGGTACCTTGCACGGAAAAGCTGTCGTAAGCGGTTATCTGCATTCGGTATTTCAGTGAATGGATAAAATTATAAACACCCTTCTCCCGTCTTGAAAAGAGGGGTGTTTACCAACCTGCAGGCATTTTGCTCTTTAAAAATCGTCTTACATGCTTATCTACGTTCGGTGTTTCTGCGTATGGATACAATTAAAAACTCATTCTCTTACACGCTGAGGGCGAGGGAGTCTACCAGCTGATCGGCATCTCGCGCATCAGACATTATCGCACGTTCCTCCAAGAAGACGGGAATAACATTCACAAATAAAGAAACGCGGTCGTAATGTTGACTCTGAGCATCGCTCCATTGATACTGAATAAACAAGACGGTTTTGCCGGCTTTGGGTTGACCTTTGGACAGGGCGGTCGGGTTTCCTTGTTATGATTGAGAAGGCTGCGAAGGAACTGACGGCTAGTGCTGTAATGTAAGGTAAAGAAACCTTCAAGATGAAAGGAGTGCGCCTTCTGTTTATTTAGAATCAATATTAGATGAGAAGAAAGAGCCCGTCTAAATCGTTCTAGGAGCGCGGACTAAAATTAAAAGGATTACCATTGCTATTATTATTACGTTTCGAGTGTCAGTATGACGGAAATGAACCGTGTTCTTCTGCTGTAATGGAGCAGCGCTTTTGCTTATTTAGCACTACGATTATTAGAGGAAAAGATTTTCTGAAGTAGCTATGTCCTAAGAGAACAAACTACAGTGTTTTGAGAAGTATGATTACTGTTCCGTTGTTATTACGGAGCAAGTCAGTTTGGAAGTAAGGAAGCGTTTTCTTTGCTCTACTGCAAGGTAAGAACGGCTTCTGGATGAGTGGTGCGCCGCTTCTGTTTATTTAGCATTAGTAGTTATATAGAAGCAAAGACTTGGTTTAAAGTAGCGCAAGTGATCATGGGAACCACATGCTATTTTATCACTATACCAGAATAACAGCATTGTTAGAATAGATACAACTACTAACAGTGTTCTAGTTTGATGGAAGTACTGATTATTCTAGCTACCAGAATCTTTCTGTCTCTTGGAAAAGCTAAAGTTGTAGTGCACAGAAATGACTTCTCATATATGAAAGGAAGAAATCGCAATACTCTTCTCAAGGAAATAACCTGAACTGAACTCTATATAGGACTTCACTCAACACATCCAGAGTGGCGAGTATTATGGTACAGAGCTGTTCGGTACTTATGTGATACGAGACAAATTGACGAAACTGGAACCTTTATTCAGTCAATATCGGGGAAACTATGGAATCCGATCAAAACTATGGTACTGCTTGACATTTTAATGAAAATAAGCCAGTCAATCTGAGGTCATTACTATCTTTCAAAATTTTCACGACCAATTTTGCCGCTTGCAGCACTGTTTAGACAACCATTTCGCTTGTTTCGTGTCTAGCACCCCGAGAGATGATTTTTGTTTTTACAGTTCCTTTTTTTCTTTGCTTCAATGTTGCTGCCTTTGTGGATTCTTTGGTTATTCGGCATACTACCTGTCTCTTTAATTTGTTATCCTTGTGTCCTAAAATGTATGTGTGCAAGGAGTCGGACTTGGTCATTTGCTCGGCTCGGGAGTCGGAGTCACTAGCAATTGGCGTACTTTGTAATGAAGGTTGAAGATTTTGGGGCACATGGAATAGGATTCAAACACTGGCTTGACCTGGGAGTCGGAGTTACATCTTCAACTATCCGACTCCGTAACCCTCTTTGTATCACCATAAATGCAGTGGTAGGGTGAGTGATGTTAATAGAACGGTAATGGTAATAACATTAGTAATAACATAAACCAGAGCTGCCTCCTGAGCGTGCAGATCTTCGCCAGTTAACGCAATGTTAAACTAAATTTAGAACGCCTCGTGGCGTAAGACCATCACCTGCGGTGGTTGCAAATTTTAACGCTATCATTTTCGATGGCCAGCTTACTTTAGCGTTTTTGCATTTTTTACATCTCAGTCATCCCACCTGCCTGAAAAAGATTGTGATGATGGCTCATTAACTTTTGCCTCTTTTTGGGTGGAGTTAAAAATTCAACCCTGTCATTTTTTGTGGCCAGCTAACTCAAGATTTTTGTCATTTTCACATCTCATTAGACGCACCGGACAGTCTGAAGAAAAATTATTATTATGACTCAACTCCTGCTTCTTTTTGAGTGTACGGACAACGAAATTCATCGCCGCCATTTTGATGGCCAGCTAATCTAGTTTTTTAGCATTGTTCACATCTAGGCCATCCCACCTGACTCCCTACAAAAATTATGAACATTGTTTAACTCCTTTTCCATCTTTTTGGGTGGACAGACAAATATACAATCTTAAATCTGCAACGAAGACATTATCTCGGCTCTTCGCCTCGCTCCCGGGTGATTAAGACAGAATGGTAGACGGATTGACAAACACACAAACGAACTGGCGGATCATAACCAGAATTAAGAACGTTGTGTCCTGGAAATTTTGTGAAGATCCGTCCATAACTTTTTGAGTTATGTCGCTAGCAGACTGACAAAATATCCTCCAGCAAAAACATAACTTCCATGGCAGAGATAATGTCAAAACTACAACAACAACTGCAACGTATGATTACCATTAAAATAATAAGAAAGTCAAGCAGCGTGTCAGAGGACCCCAATCTATTTATACGTGAATTAAATATCACCTCGCAAAGAAATAGCACTATTTATAACATTTACCATTATGCACTGTCACTGCTAATGGATTAATCGCTTTTTAATAAAGAGTAAAAGGGGCAACATATCTTACCATGCTTTTCACTCGAACGGCGTCAAATTAAAAACGGAAGCATCATGGATTCATAATAGTCAGACTAAGCAAAAGTTCCTCGTGTTCTGAAAGTAAATAAATTTATAGGATATGAATGATACATGAAAAATGTAAGTAGAAAAATATATAAATATATTGGGAGATAGGATTTAGCCCGCCAATAAAGGAAAAATTAGTTATATTGTTTGAAGGTTTACTGGCAAGTTGGAGGTTGTGTTTTTTGAGAATTTGGTTGACTAAAACTCAGAAGATATTTTAAATTATCCCTATTAATTAGTTATATTGTTTATATTATCGGATTTTCTAGTATCCCATAGTCTACATATAAAAGGTAGAATGGAATCGTTTGTGGCAAGTAAGAATGCAGCTTGTTATCAAATTTACACTATCCTACCTACTGGTATCCCTTAGTCCGCATTTCAAAAGGTAAATAGAACGCAGCATAAAGTTACAGCAAGAGTTCAACACTTTCTCTATTTGCGTTTAGAAAGAAAACTTCGGTCAGTAGTGACTCTTAATCGAAGTCTTTTTTTGACGGAAGAATCGTAAAACGCAGGAGAAATACTGTCGACGTTTTTGGAGTCGAGTGGTTTTACTGGATTTTATTTTTTGTATGATTGCTCGCAAAGTACCATCCTAGTGGACAGAAATCTGATTTCAAATACTACTACTCTTATTCTAGATTTAAATAGTCAATACATAGTACACCCACAGTAGCAGCAGCTAAGCGCGCTGAACTGATGGCCCTGGACATTGCGGGTTCGAGTACCAAGCAGGGAAGAGAGCTTGCAGCGCTGAGTCCACAGTTGATAGGTATGCACAGTTGCCGTTGGGGCACTTGCCTTTCCCAGAATTTGGAGGGTAAGGGAAGCGTGGGTTGTTGGTGAAAAATTTTCAGTCGACGGTGCCATAGTTTTCGACCATCTGTGGTTCACTGCATTGTATATTCCTCTGCGGTCAGTTGGCCTGTTTCCGCAGCACGAACCAGTGCGTGTGGGTTTCCCAATAGAGGGTGCGGTCAGGTTGACCTTAACTTTACTGAATAGTTACTTCGACGGAAAAGGTACAGTTAGCGGCAAAATTACTTGTACATCCACCATTTATCAACATACCTATTCACTAATTTCTCAATATTGCATGTTTGTACTCTCCTAATTTTTGTGTGTTTATAAGCAAACTGCGTTTGCCTAGACATAAGTATTTGCACAACTCTATTTTTTATGTACTTTTATAAGTTTAGGGTCTGCTTTAGGATAATTAATACAAGAAGTTTATGTAACATATATATAAGAGAATATTTAAACAGAGCAGTCAAATGTGCAGTTATAACAAGAAAATTTAACGCAAGTAAAAGTAATGAGAGACAAAAGTATTTGACCAAAATAAATAGGATGTTGAATCTCTGATATTTAATAGCATAATTTGAATAAATTAGTTTGGAAGTTATTCTAAAACGTTTACGAAACGTCTCGAAACAAATGCAATGTAAATAAACCACAGCCGGCGCAATCATTACCTTTCTAGGCCTCGTTGAAGTCGCGCACACTCTCACTACAATGCTCAAAGTTAAAGAAATGCCTGAAGCTGCTCGTAAACGGATAAGTCAACTTCGTAGTGAGGGATTAACTTATAGAGTAATAGCAGAAAATGTCAATGTTCTTTTTTCAACGGTTGGAGTAATAGTCCGCAAGCATCAAGTGACGAGCGGTCTCCAACCTGCCAAGAGCTGGAGCTCCGCGTAAAATCACGGGTCGTCCTCGGCGCTACATGCTACGTAAGGTGACTAATGACCCCATGACAACTCGTGCTGACCTTCAGAGTGAAGTGGCGTCTCAAGGACTGCATGTCAGCAAGAAAACTATTGTTAGGGAATTGAACCGTACTGGCATTCATTCTTACACTCCTCGCAAAACTCCTCTTCTTACAGCAAAACATGTCAAGAGCCGCTAACATTTGTCAAAAACCACCTGGACAAAGGAAATGAGTTTTGGGAAGGGGTTATATGGTCTGACGAAACTAAAATAGAACTTTTTGGCCGAAACGAAGTTCGGCATGTATGGAGGAAACGTGGTACTGCCTAGGACCACAGGAACACCATCCCCACCGTGAAGCATGGAGGGGGCAGCATCATGGTGTGGGGTTGCTTCACTGCCCATGGTGTTGGGGATCTTCATATCATTGATGGCAAGATGAATAGTTTCATATACAGAGAGATATTAGAGAAGAAAATGCTTCCAAGTGCCAAAAAACTCTACGGACGGCGCAGGTGGACTTTCCAACAAGACAATGACCCCAAGCATACTGCAAATTTAACGAAAGAATGGTTTCAAAAGAAGAAAATAAATGTTCTTCCGTGGCCTAGCCAATCACTGGACCTGAATCCAATAGAAAATATGTGGCGTCTTTTTAAATCTGGTGTCCACAGACGATGTCTCAAAAAACCTTACTGAATTACAGGTTATCTGCATGGAAGAATGGAAAAAATACCATCAAGTGAATGTGAAAACTTAATTTCCAGCTATAACAATCGTCTCCATGCTGTTATTGCCAATAAAGGTCACGCCACCAAGTACTAATGTCATAATTTTTTTGGTCAAATACTTCTGTCCCTCATTACTTTTGTTTGTGTTAAATTTTCTTGTTATAAGTGCACATTTAATTGTTCTGTTTAAATATTCTATTATATATATGTAATATAAACTTCCTGTATTAATTATCCTAAAGCAGTCCGTAAATTTTTAAAAATACATAAAAAAAGAGTGGTGCAAATACTTATGTTTAGGCACTGTATATTTTTTTAGGAAATCGGGATTGCTGTTTGTTTTCTATCTGTTCAGTGCCCAGGATTTTGTAGCTGAGTGAACCCCACTGGTCCCTACTTTCCGCTATAGCAAAAAAAAAAGCATACTAATTATTCATTGGAATCATAAAGACCTCTGCAACTGTTTAAGATGATCCCTCAAATTTAGCCGTAACTTTTTAACAGCATACATGAAAAAGTGTAAGAAATGAAGGTTAAAAAAAGCACAGTATGTCGAATAACTTCGACAAGTAAATATTGCCAAGGTTACCGATAGATTCATTATTATGCATACAGTAAATAATGTGAGCATAGTTGCATACTCATGCTCAATTGCATGTTTTTTTTGTAACTTGTGGCCAATGTCCTTTGTAATTTTTCATATTTCAGCAAGTTTCTGCTGGGTTGTTCTACAATTTTTCATTGACCACGTGTTGTAATTTATGGAGGTTCTTCAGAGCCTTATCACTTATCCTCCACACCACAAATGCTCGATTAGATTCAAGTAAGGACTCATCGAAGGCCATCTCAAAACTGTTGTATATTTCCATTAACGCCATCCAGTAACATAACTACTTCAAAGGTATATGTTTTGGGTCATTATCTTGCTGAACAGTGAATCATCGGCCTAAACCAAGACTTCTGAAGATCTTTCGGTGTTTGTCCAAAATCTTAATACAATTATCAAATTTCATTTTGCCTTTAATTGGAAAATGTTTATTTTGAGTGTCCCTGAGAAACACCTGAGAGCACCAGAGGTGGCAAGTTTCACCTTCCTGCGCCAAATTTTCTTACTGTCATATCCGAAAAGCTCCATTTTCGTTTAGCCACACTCTATCACACTGGGCTGCATTTAATTTTTTTAAAAAGAGGTTTACTGTTTCTCAACAGATCTTGTATGCTTTTTGCATGCTGTGTTTGGAAATGTAACTCGTTTTGTTTAACCAGGTCAAAATTTTTTTCCTGTTTCAGTTTTAAGAAAGCAAATGACAACCAAATATTAACATTTATATTGTTCAGATACCGCATAAATAATGGAAAATATCTAACCTATGCCTCAAATAGGACACAACTAAAGTTCATGTGAACTCCAAGCAAGCCATACCAATGTCGCCTAAAAGAACTGGGCTTGATCTCTCTCGATCAAAGACGATTCAAGGGGAAACTAATAGAAGCATTCAAGTATTTTAATGGCTTCAATGACGTACCTAAAACGGGACGTTTTGAAAAGACGGTTATGATCACCTGCGAAATAATGGTCGAAAACAAAAGCATAAAGCTCGAAGAGCAACCTTAAACCAGCAGTTCTTTCCGTATTTCATAGTGTGCGTTTGGAACAGACTCCCTTCCGACGTTGTCGGTGCGGAGACAGTCAATGTGTTTAAAAATCGTCTTACCAAACATTGAGAGAGGCATCCTTCACAGCTAAGAACTCATCCTCCAAGAGTAGCAAACTCTTAACAGCCAAAGATTTCGAGGCCACCTTAATCCATCTTCTTCTCTTTTCAGCTCTAACTACCCAGATAGACATCTCTAGCCTCCGCATATCAGCGGCTATTGATCGTGCTTGCGTGCATGCATGATCGTCTCCTTGGCGGATATTCTTCCCCCTTTTTTCGTTTGTTTTCCTCAGTCATCTATATCTTACCGACATAATGCTACTCGTTCACAGAGGGCCGGGGCGTAAGTTGTGGTGTCTCTTTCGGAATGGGTCTGTTGGTTCGTTTACTGTCGCCTATCTAATCTAATCTACATTGCGCTCGTTTGTCTTTACCATCGTGGCGTTGACGTGTGAATGACAAGGTATAACGCGTCTTGCACGACGTTACGTTTTTATTTAATATCTATCTCCTGTGAACGAATTGAGAGAAGGGATACTGTTTTTGTCCTCCATGTGTCTATATGTCTTTATATGCACGCCTTTTTACCCGAAAAACTACCGGAAGGAATTAAACTATAATTTCAATCTCATGCCAAACTGCTGACTCAGTACTTTTTTCCTCTCTGCCCCCACACCTCCCCCCCTGCATCGCGGGTAGTGGTCTTACGTCACACTGTGTTCTAGTTTAGACTATACAGTTTGCACGTGAACATATGCTAGAAAGAACGCTCTAAACAATAAATAAAAGCATTTGAATGCTATATTATTATAGGTATCGATGCATTTACGACAGTTTATCTGACAACATGGTAAGTTTTGTCTTCATAACATATATTTTACGCCCTGTTTATTAAATTATAACAAACTAGAGCACTCTGAGAGCGCATACCTCCGCCAAGTGAGGCAACGGTAACGAAAAATTCAATTTGGCTTTAAAGCCATAATTTTATTTGTATTAACTCCACAATATAATCATGTGCGTCCTTTGATGGTATTAACAGCTAATGCAATTTTCATGAAGATACCTATGTGCTTAACTTTTTGAGTCATTCTGCTTACAAACATTATGACAAACATGAGTCAAACATTCAAACGAACCAACCAATCTGCACCAAAATTTAATCATCCACGTCTTTTAACATAGCTAACAATTCCTACAAATTTCATAAAAATCCATTCATAATTTTTTGAGTTATTATGCTACCAAACATAATATTAGAAACAGTGATTAACGAACGAACAAACAAACAAACAAACAAACAGATCACTCCAAAAATATGATAATTTACTCTTCGTAATATACCTAACAACTCATGTAAATTTAATGAAAATCCGTCCCTAACTTTCTGAGTTATGGCATTGAGAAAAATTAGGCGGACAAACAAACGGATGGACGGATCTTCACCAAAAGTTAATCATCTGCTTCTCCTAACATACCTAGCAATCCCTGTAAATTTCGTCAAAATCTTTCCGTAACTTTTTGCGTCATCTTGGTGACAGACAAAGAGACAAAGAGACAAATGTGACGAAAACATAACCTCCTTGGCGGAGGTAAAAATGCTCGAAATTTTACATTTGCTTCACACGTACCTAAAGTAAGCCTATATTTGCTACATTACTATTTAAATATGCAGTTTATTGCAGAAGTAGCTCTGCAGCGATGTCTACAAAGGAAAAATCTGTTCAGCATGTCACTCTGAGGAGCTACAAAAATCCAACAACTTGAGCGTTGGGAAAACAAAAGTTACCTTGCGCCCTGCATGTAAAATAACTTCCTACAAAATTTTCTAAGGAACTTCTGCCTTAGTTTTGTTTGGAAAGAGTCACAGTAAGTAGTTGGCGCAAGGTCGAGAAACCTCACAAAGTGTCTCTGTAAAAAAAGAGAAAGTCCAGAGAAAATTAACTTGATCAATAGCTGTCGATTTTCTAGAAGTATATTAGAGATAAAAAAAGTTCCATGGACAGAGGTTACTGACTGAACTGAAGATAACGAGAAAGTAAAGATAAAGCTTACGATGTTGTGGTAAATGAGGGAAAAATTCACTATTTGAAAAACTATAATGTAAAATTAAGGATAGGACAAACTTATTCAAAGAATCTAGTTTGAATCCCAAGGAATGAACCAATTACGAAAATAATTGATTGACTAAGAGAATATCTGAGAAATTCTTAGGAAGCAGGAATGAATTTAAAATGCAAGCCGATAAAGCTAAAAAAACATGAAAGGAAATCCAGAGTTCAAAACGAAGGAAAGCCACGACAAATCAGAAAAAGCATCAGAAGTTTTTTATAGAATCAAGTGTCTTGGGAAAAAATTGATGTAATCTCTCAATGAAGTCGAAGGACATAAAGGGCAAGCTCGAAGTAGAGTGGAATATACAAATGAGACTGAGAACGTTTTAAAAAATCTGCAATAAGGTTTGAAAAAATCGTGCCACTGGGAAAAAAGTTAATGTAATGAGTTTTTTTTTTAAAGATGTCAATTAAATATTCTGATGCATCTTGGACTTAGTAAAAAACGAAGAAAATTGTAGAAAACAACCACGTCGATCGAAGAATTAAGTAACTAAGAAAAAAATTATGTGATCTATTTGGACATTAAATGAAGCTAAGAAGAATTAAAGGACGTAAAGTAACAGAAAAAAGAGACCAAGAACGTACTAGGAAACCTCAAAAGTAGAGAAATAAATATAAAATAAAAAAAATTTGGTTTGACTTTTTTTTGTGCAGGGCTTTCAGGGAATAAGCAGAAGGAATCGTAATGACATAAAAATTATTCAAAAATACATCGAAAATATTTAGCAGAGTATAGTATCTCGCGAAAAACCTGATGTCATGAGATTTCCTTGAAAAAACAGAAATGACATGAAATGAGTTAACGCTTTAAAAAATGATACCGAAATGTCGAAAAGACTCGATCACCTCTGACAAGAGTTAATGTTTTGATTTAAAAAAAAAAATGGAGTAACATGAAATATTTCAACAAACATTAGTCAACAATTTGAAAAAAAGCCATTAGAGTGGGGAGCATCGTGTAATTAAGTAGATTTAACGAAGAAAAGTGCAGGTAACCACCTGGTTTGGGTTGAAAACCAAATTAATCCAAAAAAATTGAAAGAAACATCACAAGCGGTGGGAAGGATCGAGCAACTTGGAAAAAGCTGATGTAATCAATTTCTGAGAGGCCTACTGCTCGTGCTGAAGTTAGGACTCCGAGGGCCTCGGAAGTTACTGGAGCTGCCTCAGCGTCCAAGAAAATCTCCCAAAGTTTCCAGTCCGGTGCAACCAAAAATTCCATGGCTTTGTTTTGAACGCGTGCGAGCCAGAGAACCTCCAATGAATATAAAGAGCTTCATTAGGGGCTAAT
>LQNS02277997.1:9472086-9494599 GCA_001587735.2 Parhyale hawaiensis | reverse complement strand
ATTGACGCCTTAGTTCTGAAGTTCTCTGCGGTTTGGTATGGCCATTATGCTGCAGTCAAGCAATTCCGGCATGAAACGTTTGATTAAATTTTGGGCGCAAGTCGCTGTTTCTATGCGGTTTTCAGCTGTCGACAGCTGCAGTGTGAACGGTAAAATAATATAGTGCCCGAAATAATAAAGGCATGTTTTTTTTTTGTTTTCATTAGATGTGTACTTAAATTTAACGTTCCTTTCGGGAATACGTTATAGTTTCCGAGCAACGGTCGGTGGCAATTTATTACAGGTATCAAACATGTTGCGTTTGGGGATGGAATCTAATACGAAGTGCTTCTTTTAATTTGCTGTTGTTTTCTTTTTTTTTTGGGTACAATAACCTGTGGTTTGTACTGGCCGTCAGTCGTAGTTACGGTAAGCTTAGGAAAAAAAAGAAAAAGATTCACAACGCAGTGACATAGTTTATCCCAGGCTGGATGGATTCAGGCCTGAATATATAGCGAAATTTATTGTTTCCCAAGCGTACTAGTTGAAATTTCTGCAGAAATTCCCAAGGTTTGAATTTTGGGTCTAAAATCCACATTCAAGGTTAGACATTTCAATCTATTTTTTCGATTTCAGTGAGCTGTCGATACAGCTCACTAAGAATATTGTTGCCGTAAACCAGCACACCTTCTTTTGCAGTAACCTGCGCTGCTTGCCTTAGTGTGTTAGAGTAGCACGGAAACTACGCATATTTCCGTCGGTACACGAGGCGGCACATAGGTTTTGAAACAACACATTTTTCAATAGAGTTTGACTTGTGTACAGCAAAATTACGCATCAATATCCCTTGGCGGCTAGTACGTGATTTACCTGGAGTTATCGAAATCATATTCAGAAAGTCCGTAGACTTTTGTATTCATTAGCAATAACAATTACAGTACATTCAAAGTCGGATAAGGTAGTACGTATCACCGATCTCCAAAATACGGAGAGGTTTATTGAATTCCCGAAAATATCATATTCAAGCTATGCATTTGAGTGTTTAATATTATATGCAAATATTTTTCTAGCTACTAAATTTACGTACAGAAAAATGTATGCATGTCGCAAAAAATAAAAATCTAAAATTAGATTAGATTAGATAGGCGACAGTAGACGAACCAATAGGCCTATTCCCAAAAAGACACCGGAACTTATGCCCTTGGCCCTCTATGAACTATTACCATTAATAGGATGTACAGGACTGGAGAAAAGAGAAAAAAAGGGGGAAGAGTCCCTGCCAAAGAGACGATCATAAATGCACGCAAGCACGATCAAGAGCAACTGACATGCGGTGCTTAGAGACGTCAAACTGTGTAGTTGGAGCGGGAGAGAGAAGAAGACGGATTAAGGTGGCCTCGGAAGCTTTGGCTGTTAAGAGTTTGCGACTCCTGGAGAAGGAGTTCTGTGGTGTGGAGGATGTCTCTCCCAATCAGTAGGGTAACCTTCTATTTTGAGCCGAAAATATGTATGTGATTCTGACGAGGGTAATATACTTGTTCATTTACTCCTCATGTTAAATTTAGTAATGTACAAAAGCTATAGAAAAGTAGAAGCATTTGTAAGCTCTAGTTTCATGTATGGTTTATATTATAGGCAACACTGGGAATTTAAAGTCCTCTAATATTGTGGCTACTGCAAATACTCTCACCCGTTTACCTCCAGCTACAATGCTTATCAATTGACAACTTTCGCGTGAGTCATTTTCCTAGTATTTCGGTCATTGTAGATTACTTTTACCTGCTCATTTCATGCACCAATTTATGCTAAATGAGTACCTTTACTTATGATATTCTTGCACAGTATCGTGGCAGTTAATTTTATTTTTCATGCTTCAGTGGTAATTGAAATTTGCATTGCTAGCTCACCGGCGTGTAAAGCTCCTCTTTACTGAGGCTGCTTTGACTCCAAGCAATAATGCACGCCATTATTTGCGTCTCCAAAGAAGAATTTTCGTCACTACCGAAGCGATTTGTGGTAGCAATTGCGACCCTTATGAGGAATATTTCTACGGATGATCAAAATTGATGCTGAATAATATTCGGGGAAACGTGTTATCTTAAAACCAAAAATGCATTTTCGTTCATCAACGGGAAAAAAAAACCTGGTTTGTGGGCTCGTACAGTACGGAAACTGAATATTTGTGTTGTGCAAGCCTGCCAAGGCAAGCATTTCTAATCCGAGCACACTAAAGCGTGCTAACTTTGGTACAACTTTTTTCTTTCAGTGTGGATGCTATCCACAACTGGACATAACCAAAGAGCCAAACATAGGAAGAAAAGGCGCGGCAAATGTCGTGGTGGACCAACACTGAGAAAAGTGCTATCCTATACAAGCACACGTACCCGTGCAAAGATGCCAAATGACTGAATTGTTGTGCTTGTACTGAGCGAAAACTACGAAACTTGAGACAAATCTTTTCTCAGTAAAGGAGCTGTAGGGGCTCGCTGGTGTATCATATATAATTATATATTGTACTTTATTTATGTACCTATGTTATTAATTTACCATTACTTATTATGTGCTTGTCATCGAACCTGTTATTAGTGCTCTGGGACTGCAACTTATACACCTGTAGTTCAGGTATAAATAAAAGCACCGACGATCAGTAAGGGCGGGCGCACACTCACGTAAACATGCACAGTCACACAATTCTACACCCGCTTACGTTACCGCGAACAAGGCTTCGGCTTGCACAGCTAGGGCTCTACCACTAAGATGAAAATGTAGCATCTCAATCGTTTCTTGCATCTTCTATGCAATGACAGGCGGCAACGGCAAGCGTTGAGTATACGTACTTCTTAATTTTTGCGTTAGTTTGAAGTTGCAGCGACGTAAATTTTTAGTTTGACTTTCAAATAGCGTAAGTCTTAATCACGGCCACGTGACCACATAATTAAAACTGTGAATGAATTTTCAACATTTTCGTTAGTGCGCATTCGCGATAGAGGCAAATTCTCTCCGGTGGAGCAAAATTCAACGCCGTCATTTGTTATATCCAGCTAGGACTAGTTTTGTTTTGGCATGGGTCACATCTAGGATAACCCATCAAACGCCCTACAATAAATTATGAAGAATGCTCAACTCCTTCAACAACTTATTGGGTGGACAGACATATACTGTATATACAAATGTATATTCAAATCTAGCCTATTTAATTATCAGCGAAAACACTATCACCTCTCTCACTTCGTTCACTGGTGATATCAAGATTGATGAATCTAGCAATTTTTCGTGAAAAAATGACCGGTCTTGAATGAGATTGCTAAGAGAAAATCTAAGCTTAAAAATATATATATCTCAATCTCAGTGGTGACGGTTTTGCCCTGATGCACACGAAATAAATCTACTTATGTTTTTTCATGTCTGTTGCAACTACTTTCATTGAAAAATTTTCTTCAGTGAAAATTTCCACGAATTCTAATTATAGTGAAACTAATTGCTTCTTCAAACCCACCAAGACTTATGAAATGTCAACGCTAAATAAATTAAAATAAAAACGTTTGCTATATTTCATCTGCAATCAAGAACTATGGGACTGATTCATAATTATCATATGGAATATGCGAATTCCACGTCCGTACTTTTAAAACGCACTCTATACTGATGGCAACTCATTGGCAGCAAAACGAACTTTGATTTTCACAACATTTATAACTTTGGGAATGCATTCTCTAATTATAACAAAATGCAAGCTTCACCTAAATATGTTGTTCTCCACGTGTCTGTATTAACACCGTTGTTATTCAGTGTTTTTACTTATGATATAGTTACACTTCTCATGAGAAGTAACACTATAAGCGAATGATCATTGAGCAAAAATAGACTGAAGTTGAAAAAGGAAACATTTCAAGGTGAAATCGCTGGCATCGTAATTTTTCTTGCTCGAGTTGACGAGTCAAGTGTTCGATAATGTGCATGAATATCCAAAAGACCGAAATTCGCAGTTTTTCTGTGCGCGCGGCTTACCATCGACGACAGGCAAATGACGGTATTTACCAACCCAATTTATGCCTTTAATTTATCTCTTCTTCAAAAACGCAGACAATCACAAGAAAATTGTAAGAAATGAAGACAGTAAAATCTGCAAGTCATATCACAGCAAAACTTGAACTGTTCTCGAGTTTTCACAGTTCAGGTTACTACAGTATAGTAGGTAAAAGTGCTACTTCTAAAAACTGCCGTCTGCATAATTCATAACTCAAAAAAACATTGCATTTATTATTCTTGTTTCCAAGCCGGCTTGTTATATTTATTGAATTTTCACTGTTCATGTTACTACAAATAAACGCTCTACTCTTACTATACTTAAATGTCGTAACTCAACTTAGCTACTCAACATTCCCAAATTTTCACTGTCCATGTATCAGATCTTCTTCCCAAGACAGATTCGCTGTAATCTGAAACGTCTCTGAAAAATGTTCTTAGGTATGATAAGACTTTAATTTTCTAGCTTTTCTCCCTAATATTATAATAGTTACTCAACTTGTATGCACCGCGTGTCATATTCACCATCGAAGATTTTCATCAAGGTTTTCTAAAAATAGTTTCTTCTTCCCCATTGCTTTCCAGGATGCCGTTGCGGTAAGTTAAAGACGAAGACCGTTACATCTAATAACAATAGTAAGAAATACCTCTTTCTTTCTGTATTTTATGCCACTGCCACTGTGTGAAAAGGGTCATTGTATATGCATCTGAAAGGCATGTTTGATTCACCCACTTTAATCTCGATAAAATAATTCAACTACCATATACTTGTTTGGAATTTTAATCCTGAGCATTGATTTATCACGATAAGTAGAGTTTCACGTGTTAATCGTGAACCGATTACGCTTTAGATTGTTGCCGCAGCCCACACTCAAGAAATTACTGTCAAAAATCCAGCTCGTCTCTCCGTGTACTAACTCTTACTGCAGATAGTCTGGATACACTTCAATTCTGGCCTCTTCCTCCAGGTCCTATTTTGCATTCATTGCTGTTCTCACCACTTCCCTCAGGTCTTATTTTGGATACACTATAATTCTCGCCTTTTCATCCAGGTCCTATTTACCCCACACTGCGATTCTCGTCACATCCCTCAAGTGATATTTTGGATACTCAGCAATTCTCGCCACTTTCCCCAGGTCCTATTTAGCACACACTGCTATTCTCACCACTTCGTCATGTCATATTTTGGATACCCTACAATACTCGCCCCTTCCCCCAGGTCCGGGACCGAACGGAGCAGAACGTCGTAACGCTGGTGGAGTTCGCTCTGGCGCTCGCCACCGTCCTGGATTCCATTAACAAAGAGAGCTTCCAGAACTTCCGGCTGAGAGTTGGTGAGTGAGCGCCCAACTGCTCTTCTCTACCAAATGGACTTTCTTTAATGGACGTGAAAATGGAGTCCAAGTTTTGAGAACCGATTTTCGTTACAATAGGAAACGATCCCTCAAATTCAGTTGTCATGAGCAAGTTTGAAAGTGGGGTAAAATTCGTCTTTGGTGTCGACAAGCTGTTCCGTTGGGTACCGATTCGATTCAAGAAGAGCACGGACAGAATGCGCAAGACTCTATGTACTTGAATACTCTAAGCAGGTTAAAAAATATAGTTAAATTCCAAAGGAGCTGTAACGGTATTGCAATAATGAGATAGGAATGGATATGTCATGAGAGGAAAAAAGGTGGTTACATCTATCTATATTATACTAAGACTCCGTAAACCTTGCTTGTGTGTTTACTTACTTATTTATTTGCGTCTTGTTTACAAGTGTTTCTTTAGTTCTAGAAGGGAAGAAATTCGAGGTATTGGGGGGGGGGCACTTGCATTCTTGTCTTGTTTGACACAGCTCCTTCGCTTTTGCACGGGAAGAAATTCGAGGTATTGGGGGCAGTGACATTCTTTCCCTTAATAATATTTTCGATTGTATCTGTGATACGGAAGTTAAACTGAGCTAGGCATCAAGAACGGGCATGATCAATTCATCGGTTCCACGGACAATACAACTGAAATACGTAACATATATTAATTTGACTTTGCTTACAACATGGGTGAACTTATAAGCAATCTCTTCGTTTCTTAGACAACTATCACTTGGCTTGCCCGGCGAGGAACTGCCCGTCTTCTCCTGCCGGCTTATCGCCCACCAGATACGGGTCGATTTATTGTGGTGTTTTTCTTGCGAAAGCGAAGACGATTGCAATGACGACCCAGCGGGTCACGGGCCGCCTAGCATTAAGTTTAAATTATTCTAATCCTGAGAGTAATGATCCAAGACGAGTCAGAAACTGGGAACACGATGTTGAGAGCAAACGTGAAATCCACTCACAGATAATAAGGATGATAATCGTGCTTGGGAACAACAGGTTGGGATGGAAAAAGAGAACAAACTGAAGAGTACCAAGTGATAATATAATATTGTAATCTTTCATGGTCTTTTGCGCAGGTATCGCTCACGGTCCCGTGATCGCTGGTGTGGTGGGTGCTCAGAAGCCGCAGTACGATATTTGGGGCAACACCGTCAATGTCGCCAGCAGAATGGACTCTTCGGGACTGTTGGGCAGACTGCAGGTTTGTGTTGTGAAGATGGGTCCTAATAGTACATTTCCTTAAGGGCACTGCAGGTTTGTACTATGGAGAGGGTCGTTGAGAGGGGCCTCGATATTTTTCCTCGCTAGAGCAACTGTCCCGTCTGCCCTACAGTCAGAATACAGAATGTGAATCGTAGAGGGTCGTAGGTGCTCGCGGTTAATGTAAGGGAGAGCTAAGCGATATTTCAAGTTCAAGAATCATTATCAATCCCAATGGCGACCCAAAAAAAGGAGGGAACAACTAGCTTTTAAGCTTTCTACTATAGTTTTTTCTTCCTTTTTCCTTTTCGACTCATTACTCTCCTGCATGGCTCCCCCTTTGCTTAGATACATAACATTCGACGGATAATTTCTTTCTAAACTTCCACATCAGAGATTATATTGCAGATACCCAGTCGGGAAATTTAATTATAAAATACAATATGTATATCTTTCCAGTCTCCCTCTTCAGGCATCCAATTATTACCCAAGATATTCCAGTAGGAAAGAAAGCTCTGGCAGTGAACATAATAATAACAACAACGGTGATAGCTTGTCTTCGAATTCCACATCAAAAAATCTTGCACGTCTTCCGAACTTGCACCTCACTTATTCTTGCTGTTAAAAGTGGCAGTGCAGAGCGCAAAAACTCTTGAAAAGATGTTGGATCTTCATTTGGTGCGATGCAATGCATTGCAGAGCAGCTGAGTATGGCACCAATTTAACTTCTGTCTCACCCCTCACTACAATAGCAAAACTAACTGCAAAAGTTTCCTTGCAGTCTAATTGTGCGCCTTTGAATTTTCTTTTGCTCTTCTTGTACTGGAACCTCCGACGCAGTGATGGCTGTGTCGACGTTGAGGAAAACTTCAGTAATTACTGAGAGGTGATGGACTTTCTTGATGCAATAATTAGTGTACGTAATGGAGTTAGAGTGTGCTGGATTCGCAAGCTGCAATCGAGATAATTGAGTCAATACGCTCTAACCTGTCCAAAATTTCCACACTAAGCTCTGAATTCACAGAAGTCAGAAGACAGGTCATGCTGTTCTCAAGTCGAAACTGTTGCTTGGGCACAACTCATTCGATATTTTGAAGAAATGGAATGTGACGCATTCAGGTGTAATGTATCCATTTTTTTTCTCGAATTGTTGGTCGATTGGGTGCACTAGAGTTTCAGCACTGTGCTAAATATAACGTCTTTTCAAACAGTGGGGTGGTGCACGCGTTCAAATGTCACGTAGATTCACATAGAAGATTTTGTTGATAAACGGGAAGACTGTCTCTGAAAAAAAAAAGAATTAAATGAAATCAAAAAACATGTATTTCTCATATGGCTATTGTGTCCAACAAGGTTAGAACATATCATCCTGAGATGTTCATTCTTAGTACTGACGCATCAACGTTCGCGAACAAATGCTACCGTGCGTAGAATGGTGAGACCTTTTTTCCGGTGTTCGGTGTCTTGCGTTTCATATCTGGTTAGGTTATGGCTTTGCTTTAGTAGGTATCCAAAAGCTAAAAACTATAATATGGTACGATGAAACCATTCGTCTGAACACATGTGGGCAAACAAAAAATACCGGCAATTTCCACTACCAGACGTATGACAATACGAGGTATTTTGCTGCAGGTAGAAGATTCTGAGGTATCAAACCCAAGAGACATCGTGTGCCAGGCTGTAAGGGGGAAATAAGGTGGTATCATGATTTTTGAAAATTTTACGAAACTAAAATATACGAAGAACTGATGTATTAATATAATTTCATGATAAATTTTTCACAAGAAAAAATTCAAACTAACAAATATATACCTGAGTTTGGGATAAAAAAAAAACACGTTTCGAACAGATTAATTACACTACGTCACGTACACCGCTTACTGAAATTTATTTAAATTCATCACTAATTTAACTATAAGAATTAGAGGCAAAATTAGCTTAACTGTCGACCATATATCAGTGCTGTCAAAAATGATGTCACCTACACCAGGAAAACACCCCCGTATGAAAACTGCAATTAAGTTCTTTGAAGAAACGAAGAAAAAAAAAAAAAATTTATACCATACTGCTGAACCTTCTAGTATATATAGGTATATGTCTGTTTTCTATAAAATATCCTGCTAAATAGCTACCACGTTATCGCTTGTGAAAAATAAAAGTTATCTTTATGCAGGAACTCCCTCTTGACGTTATGCTGTTACCGCAGGTGACGGAGGAGACGGCTAAAGTGCTGATGAGTGCCGGGGTGGAGTGCGTCTGTCGAGGTCCAATTGCCATCAAGGGCAAAGGAACCTTAACAACATACTTCGTGATAGCCCCACAGGAGTCCAGCAGTCTGGCCGATCCCACTGGCATGAAGCGTGGTGCCTCATTTTACTCTTTCAAACCTGAGGACCACGGGTCTTTGATACGAGGATCAGCCGACATAGCTCAAAGGGTTGAAGAGAAGCCAACTCAGTCCTCCATGACGCTTCTGGTGCCCGATGACAGTAAAGGAAAATCAAAGCTTCCCGTCGTTTCGACAGTAGAAAGTAAAATTCCAGTTGTTACTTCGGCCCCCGGTAGTAGCAATAGCAGTAGCAGCATCATCACGGACACCATTATTGAAGTGCCTGCTTCTGAAATGTCACTTACTGATGCACAGTTGAACAGTTCAGGATCAAAGCCCCCGAGCGATATGTCCATCTCAGTACCTAGAACTAATACGGCAGACACTAAAATTTCTACCGTCAATGGCACAGCACCTCCACTTCCGACCAGACAGCTTGAGGGCAGCGACAAAACGAATGGGGAGACTGTTAACAAAACTGAGGTAATAATCGAGGAATTTCAGGTTAAAGCTCCGTCAAATGACACGGTAAGCCACAGCAAAGCAGACGAGAAGCTGGAGTCTGGGGTACCTAGGATACAGCTGTCTCCAAAGGCAGCCGAAGACTTGGCCACACCCGCTAGTGAACATTCTGAATCAAAACGTTCACCAAACGAAGACGGGCCGTCGTCGGCTAATACTGTAACTGAAGGAAGCCCACAAGACATCCGTGAAACAAATATCAGCATTCAAGCCGACAATCGATCCATATTACTTCCTATTGGCTCGAATCTGGACGTACGACTGCCGATGTTTCCAGAAGGTTGTGCTATTACATCACCCTCCTCAAACCAACAGTCTATCGTTATATTAAACAACATGTATTCCAGTCCTATTACAGCAGTTAATGTGGTTCCTTCCAGTGCTGCACCTAGCATTTCCATTATCAATATTCATCCCATGCTACCAACTTCTGCTGTTCAGGTGGAACAACGCCTGCAACCTCGTNTCTATAGTTATATTAAACAACATGTATTCCAGTCCTATTACAGCAGTTAATGTGGTTCCTTCCAGTGCTGCACCTAGCATTTCCATTATCAATATTCATCCCATGCTACCAACTTCTGCTGTTCAGGTGGAACAACGCTTGCAACCTCGTAAGCGTTCTGTTGTTTCACTAATTGGGAAGGAAGAATTTCTTTCAGACGGTGTTGATAGAGCTGCAAATGAGAGTTATCCACTAGCACCGAATATAGTTGGTCAGGAAGCAACACTGAGGACGTATTCATTGCCGTCATCTGTTATAGCTCAGCAGTGTGCAATGAGTGATTGGAATGCTCCAAACTCTGCCCAGATGTATCCTACTTCCAGTGCGGACAATAAAGGAGGCCACCACGGCCCAGCACTTTTTACTGGAAGTCCATCGGAGAGTATAAGCAAAACACATGATCCCGGTCGAAGTCCACAAAGTGACCAATTTCCAGCTAACCCGGTACGTAAAACATCGTGGAGCGTCAGTACTTCTGGAAATTATTTTCCATGGGAAAACTCAAGTGACGCCAACTACAAATCGTCTCAAAGCCTAACTGGAAACACCAATGGACTGACTCCAAAGCCTCCGGCCGCCAGTTCGTCAATTAGTAGCTTTACTGAACCTTATAGCAATGTAACACTCCAGGGCGACTCACTTAACCAAAAGCTTTTTACAAGTGAGTCTAAACACAGCAGGGATAAATTTAGTCCAATGGAAGTAAATCCACAGCCTAGTACTAATCCAAATGCAGCAGATCGTGCCCAAGCCGCAGAGAGCAAGGACGTATTGCCTTTGCATAAAAAGGGTTCGGATACAAACTCAACGTCCATTACACCTCTCCTTTTCAGTCCAGGGGCTCTTGAAAGTGGTTCGAATTTCGAAAATGGCAGGAAAAACGTAGCAGATAGCTCCAATTTAACTAGGAACACTGGCAGTAGGAGATTATCTTTGAAAAAAGCTGAAATGAATGTTAGATTTTCAAAGGATATTGACGTTCTGGAGGATTCTCGACAGCCTCTGCCTTCCAAGGAAGTCGGTCATGTGGCAAAGCTGCGAAATTTTGCATGGACTCCTAAAAACTCAGTGCTTCCTTTTCATCTTCCGTCACCTCCTGCTGTAAGTTCATCTATTTTGTCTGCTTGTTCTATATTTCGTGATTCCAATACTTCTTCTCCAGCTGTGCCCTCGTCTCCAGTGTGCAAACGTTTATCTCTACAACAAGAATCTCTTACGCCTGCATCTTCTAATGATCAACTCGACGCTATGCCTCCGTTGCTTGATCGGAACACTCTCGGAGATAGCAGAAGGAAACACATCGACTTTGGTGGCCCCAAAACATTCAGAAACAAGAAAAAGAACCAAGCAACGAGGTCTATGTCGGTGAGAGAAGACCATTCTTGTCCGTACATAAAACACTTCAACGAAGAGCGAGAAGCATTGATGTTCGATTCAAGGAGGGGTACTGCAGCAGGCTTACCCAACATTCAAGACTTTGCACCTAAAAGGCATCGGTCAATGAGTGTTCAAGAAGAGTCTTTTGCTAGACAAAAGGCCGTGCAACAGTATCTGCTTCATTCAGAGCTGAAGTCCCTCTCCCCCAGCGATGCCTTCGCTTCACTGACTTCAGCTCAAAGGATACCGTCAGACAGAGACGAGCTGTTTTCATCTGACTCCAATTTCGAAACAGCCAGTGAAAGTGACACAGTTTGTGAAGACTTTAGTCGAGCAATTTCAAAGGACAAAAGAAATTCAAGACAATGTTTGATCGCTGAACGTGAAGAAAACTGTGGTAAGCCATGGTCAGTTTCATCGCCGCAGTTTTCTTCAGAGCCTACTGGGGGAGAAAACGGACATTCAAGCGTTCACTGCGCTATGGAGGAATCACAGAGCACGAGACTGAAATGCGTTGACAGTAGATCAACGGAAAGTTTGTATTCATTACTAGGATCAATTAACCAAGACGAAAATCATATCTTGGATAGGAAATTTTTGGTGTTATCCAATAAATCTCCTCAGCGAAAGCGAAACCAAGTGTTTGTCTAGTTGAAATCAGTCGAGTAGGTTCTTTGTGTGACTTGCAGAACAAAATATCAAAATGCTTCTCTTTCTATGTGTGTAAATAGATTTTAGAGTATAGAATGTGTATCCGAATTCTCTATCTTTCTTGAGATGTATTTTTCTAAGTGTTTGATGTTCTCTTCGTGTTTTGGCATGCGTCTTTAGCATACTAGCAGTACGTCCATCTGGGAAGTAGGTTCTTACGTGGGAAATGTTTCCAGTGGCAGCATTGGCAAATTTTTCAGTTTTGCTTCATCGCCTGTTAGATTTCCAGCCCCAATATTGTCCGCTTTGGAAGACTTTTGAGTTTTCTTCTCGCAACTTGACACATAGTCATTAGCGAGGTATTATTTTTGCGACCACATTTAACGGAATTAAGATTTGCACGCACAATTATTCAAGCTTTTCGTTTAATTGTTAAAGTTAAAGACTATGGGGAAAATTATGAAATCTTAACGCTGAGAGAGACCTACTTTCCAGGCTGGGCAGAACGGCTATGCCAAGTCCCCTTAAAGTGCAGGTCTGGGTCTGTGTCTCGAAATGGTCCGATCACGTACAGTTCCTAGATAAAGTTTTAGATGCAGCCTCATAGTTTTGGTAACTTCCGTGCATATCTTGCATGTACCTGGATAGAAAACTTTCTTTCAATTACATACTTAAAGGTAAGAAATAACGATAGTTTGAGTTTTCTATCCAGCTGCAAGCCCAAGATATGTTGAATAAGGACCAAAAATGGCAACCTGCGTCTAATAATTTGTGCAGGGACTGGACCGGTCTGTACAACAAACACCCGTACTTTAGGAGGCCTTGCTTATGCACTTCTAGTCCGTGATTTTGAGTGGGGTGTGGGCAGGCTCTGTGCCACCAATGGCCACACCATTGCCCGATACTGAGAAGCAGCGGGTAACAGGACTTCAGTAAACCCAATAAGAGGGACGGGTACTCCGTGTAGATTCCTTGTGTCTGAGGCATCTTCTTGGGCTCAAAAAGACAATAGATTTATGAAGGACGTGATCGCTTCCCACTACTGGATCGAATTCACGCCCGAATTTCAGTTCTGTTACATGCGTTTTGCCACTTCGAACCGAGATTAAGAGGTTACCGACAAAGTATTCAGAAGTTTGGCCAAATCTATACTCCCTGGGGAGCGTTCAGTTAGTCCCGAGAAGTATTTGAGTGGGCACTTATTCATGAGAAGCGTTTGAGTGGGCACCCATTCATGAAGCTTGCACAATGTAATTAAAAATTTGTTTTACATGTGTGAACCAAATAATCCCTGGAAGCTGTGACTCCCGCTCTAGATTATATTAGAAGTGCTTCTCTGTACGCTGCGTGAACTGTTTAGCTCGATAAGCTCTCATGGTGATTTCTATAGCAAATAGATATGATAATAAAACAAATAAGTGGTAATATTAGTTACCAGAGGCTCCTATTTCTATGTGCAGTAGGTATTTTATAGTGGGGGAAGATGGGTGCTAGAAGACGGTGAGATAAACTTAAAAGTAAAAGGAGTTGATAATATCAGTCTACTCCTATGACAAACGTAACTGCTTTGCGTTTGGTGACGCACCGATGTTCAGAAAAGATTGCTCCCTGAACATTAGCGGTAGCTACCGGATTGGCTTCAGACTCTGAAAACTCCTGCATTACCCGGTGTTGGGAAGCTGACTTCACAAAACCCACCAATGGGACACCCGACGTTGGGACGCTGAGGTCACAGGACCCACCAATGGAACACCCGGCATTGGGACGCTGACGTCACAAAACCCACCAATGGGGCACCCGACGTTGGGACGCTGAGGTCACAGAGCGCACCATTGGTATACAACCGACGCTGAGAAGCCGACGTCATGGGAACCACTCATAGGACACCCGGCTCGCGAAATAAGTCTTTCTTATTACAAAACTGATTGATTCTACTCTAGTTCGAACCAAGGCTTGATCGCGAAATGGTTGAAAGTCATAGTTTTGTTTTCATTAGGTTACCATTAGGCGTATTTCATCGCTAGGTCCTTAACCTTATTTGGTTCATAACTAACTTTTTCGCTAAGTACTTTTCGTTATTTTTCCTCGTTTACCTTCTGAAACTCATTTTTCGTCTAATGCTCTTCAACGCTGGTTTTGGTACACACACTTCGACGTTCGTCCTTCGACACTTACATTTAATAACTTCTTTATCGCTACTTTCATAATTTTTTTTGGAGCCAGCTTTCAGATTTTTATTATATATTTTTTTTCATTGGTTCTATATACTTTACTTTTCACACCCTTGGTTTTTTTCTCTCAATCTCGCCACGGCCTCTTTTTATCACATGCTCTTAGTCACGTAGGCACTTTTCGAAACGTGCGTATCATCAGTTTTAGATTTATCATATCTTGTCGAAGATCGCTCACTTTTGCCAACACAGTCATGGGCATCACAAAAAAAAAGATTGACGAAGGTAATTGTAAAGATACGGACTTGCGGCTCCCTTCACATGCACTAAAACTACGGCACACTCACAGGAGTGGCAGGTAATATGCAGAGTAGCCCGCTTCAGCTGTGAACATAATTGACAGAAGCGACTCATGTTTAAGTTTCACTCATTAACTGTCTTAACTCGCAACTTTGAGGGAAAAGAGTTTGGGGAGAGAGGGTCAAATAATGGCAGGACAGCAGCTAGAGCCAGATGACCACTTTTACCTTGAAAAGCTGTTACCTGGCTACCTTATTGTCCATCCCAACACTAATATTGCTAGAAAATATTGCAGCGGGTGGCGCGTAACTAACGCATCTTCTCAGAATGTGTGGGAATAATATGCAGTGACTATCGGTTACAAAGGATTTAACACATCAATCGGAATGGAGTTATAGCTTTCACTTGAAATATTCATCTCTATAGCCATACCAGAGTTCTTTAGTCATTTTCTGAAAGGGTGCGCTACCGATGAGCCACTTTGCACGCCGTCACAATTCTGTTCTCGCTATGATCCTTGTATGCAATGAAACACATTAAGTTAACGTATTCGTAATTTTCAATCCCTTGTGTTATCCCAAACGTGTAGCCCGTGTAGGTGTTCTGTAAACTATGGAATTATCAATGTATCAAGAACACAGAGAAGAGGGTTGCCTCAAAAACAGCACGCATCCTTGTGCCATGACGAGAAATACCTGCCTAGGCGTGCTAGCCCAGCTCAGGAACTGCAGTTTGCGTGCTGCACCAAGGAGACAAATTCTGTCGTTGCACCGGCGTGAGTGGTTCTGGGCAACACTGTTCTCAGTACCGGTTATTAATTTTGTGATGTCTTTGAAAAACTAGAGGACGGTTTTTGACAGTACTCCTCTTATCCTGTAATGTCGGAAACAATCCTTTAGTTCCCTAAAGAATTTGAGGCAGTGCCTGAGATAGGTCTGCCTTGTTTTTTATATCCATTTATTATTTAAGTTCAACATTTTTGCATCCAGGTATTCGCTATATACACAGTGGAAGCAAGAACACATTTATTGTGTTCTCGGATGTAAACATTTTGAATGATAAAATTACATAAAGTAATGGGGGCGTACCGTTACGTAGTTCAGCCATGGCTCTCTCAAGGACTATTTGTACCAATATTCTGGTATGGTACAGCGCAGGACACCCGCCACTTCAGTGGCCACGAGTCGCCACCGCTATGAGGTGCAGTGCACAGAAACTATACTAGAGAACACAGCATCTAGATAACCGCGGAGGATTACCTAGATTTTAAAATGCAGATTTTTTAAAATCTTAAATTTAGTTTTGCGAAGTAACAACTGATGCATCGCATTTAGATTTGGATTCCATAATAATGAAATAAAGACATAAACTGCAGCAATGTAGTGAAATCTATACGAAGATGAAACAAAGGTATAGCTGCTAAGTTAGTTATTGCATATCTGGAATAAATGCTTCGAAACGAAAAGAGAAAAAACAGATGTCAATGACTTTTTTAAAAGTATAAATCCACAGAATTCAGTGAGAAATGACAATGAAATAGCTATTTCTCTTTCATGACACAGCCGTAGATGAAACATCAATGCAGTGCACGTAACCTCATTTTTATACTTAAAGAGTTTCCTGTATGAGGTCGTAGCCAACGACGAAGCAAATTATGGGATTGTTTGAGTCACTCACTTTAATTAAGATAAAATACCGTAATATAAATAACTAGCTCACCGGGAACCTTAATCCTGAGCGTTCGATTTGCCGCTCTGAATCGAATTTTTGGGTGTTAGGGTAGTCGGCTTGCTGCTTACGCAAAAATTCAGGAAACGCTGAGAGAATCTAACTCTTAGGCTTGGAGAGGAGAACAAGTTCGTGCTAATCAGAACAGCTTATTTACATCATCGATGGCGAATCCGACACAGTTTGTATCTTGTCAAAGTTTTCAAATTATCAAGTTATTTGAGTAATAGTTCATATAGCATGTTAAATTGAATTTACTGAAAGTGAATGTCATTCTACTGTGATTAAAATCTGTAGTTTTTTCCACGAAGAACCTTGTTTATATGGTTATAGACTAGCAAAATCAAACAGAATTGCGTTACATTTATTTAGCGAACATTATAGGTTTGACATTGAAGGAACGAACGCTAGATCAAAAAATTTGCTTTCAGAAAAAAAAATTGAGTAAAAATGTCTTGCATTAGTACGTGACAATAATTTTTAAAAATAAATATAATTGAAAAAAGTATAGTGCTCTCGTGCCTATAACTGATTTCTACCATAACTAAAATATCCCACAATTATTCAAATAATATTATTAATATTTTTCTGAACATAGTTCGCGTAAAATACCTGCGGTGTAACTTTACTGTATAATAAATACTATGTATGCTGTAGAATTAGCCTAAATCGCATAATACTACCAACCTTGTATTACTGTGTACTGAAAGTATTGGAATAAGGTGCATGTATTTTGAGTATTCGATTGAGGTATTATGCAAATTAATAATAACTTTTTTACGTGTATATTTCTATCTATGTAGATTGTTTAACAATCTATATGTGTTTGAGAGATAAAGTATTTAGCTGACAATCGCTTATAAACGTAATAGACATATCAGTGTATCTTCATGGGGCGGACTGGGTGTAGGCCTGTAACGTGCATTGATATTATTAGCATTATGTCGTGCTCCACTAAAGCCTCGTTTACACGACGCAACTTTTGCTGCTTAACATGACGTTTTCCCCACAAATCGTCTTCTGGGTGGAAAAAATTCCCAGTCTGTCATCTTGCACTTGCTGGTTCTAGGATGCCAAAGAGTGCGAGTGTCCATTCATTTCAAATTACAGATGCCGCTGATGCGGAATCTTGTTCTTTACCTCCAGCTTAAAGTTTTTCATTCAGTATTTTGCATCTCTCTTTATTTTTTCATTATCAGGGTACTCGCACCCCTTTTAGGGTTACTTATCTCGGCACAATGTTCTTTTAAACGTAGACCATTTGTTGGCTTAAGTGAAGCTGTTCAGTTTATAAAAGTATTACACTCAATCTGTTAGGTAAACCAGTTCGCCATAAGAGCGTGAAACAACAAAACGTTCCCCAGCTCTAATATTCTATCAGGCATATGTTTCAAAATTGAAGGCGAAACGGAAACAATAATATACGCTTCAAAGTTGCTATTTCTGCGAGAGAAGAAGTTTGGTTGTCATTTTTTTGGGTCGGGCTATGGGTGCAGATAATGCGGGTAGGCTATCTATAAAGAGGGCTGCGGGGTTAGAAGATATGCTGTAGAAGGTTCACCTTCGACTCCAACGATTAACAGATTTCCGATTCCGGCCGGCTCTATGTTACGACTCTGACTCCTTCACAGAAGTAGGCTCTTAGCGGGGTCCACCAGTAATGATATTCCTGCTGCGATTCTTGGGACTCACAGGTATTAGATTTCGGTTTCAGTTGCAAATATTTGAAAAAAACTCTCGACTGTGTATGACTCTGACTCCACCATTCTGGTGATAATAATTCTTCTATGCATTCAGCTAACAAAAATACACAAAACTTTCCAAAACTTACCACATGGAGATATCGATAAAAGTTTAGAGAAAGAAACAACGTGCTGTTTTTTATTAGCTGATGGCAGAATATGGAGATACTGCCAGAAGAGTACACCACGAATAACTCATAGTCCAGGAGTAGAGAACCAACCGAATTAAAATATGAAATGGAGGTGCCCTAACCGCCATGCACATGGTGTTACCAAAAAAGTAACTATTACGAAACTTATAAACAAAACCTGCGATGTCATGCATAGAGATTGAGTTGAAGAAAGAAGTGAGGGAATAGAAGGAACCACATATAAGGGTCTCACGATAAAAGAGAGTTCCACAATCTGATAATAAAAGCAGAGTCTAACAACAGTAGCACGGGAATTCTGCACTCTGCAGCTTCTCGGCCTACCGGTGCAAATAATTTCTGTTATTACCTCCGCCAAGGAGGCTATGTTTTCGTCGTGCTTGTCTGTCTGTATGTTTGTCTGTCTGTCACCAAGATAACTCAAACAGTTATGAACCGATTTGGATGAAATTTACAGGGATTGTTAGGTATGTTAGGAGGAACAGATGATTAACTTTTGGTGAAGATATGTCTATCCGTTTGTTTGTTTGCCTGCCTCATTTTTTTAAATACCATAACTCAAAAAGTTATAAATAGAATAATTACTTTAATTGTACTCAACAATCCATATATTGTTTCTCATTTACTGGTTTAAAACCATTACTAAGCATACAAGCAAGCAAACAGTGACAAAAATTAAAATACGAACAATCGTGTTATTGAGTTTTTTGTTAGAATGGATCTTTATGAAATTTATAGGGATTGTTTGTAATGTTAAAAGACAATAATGATCAAATTTTGGTGCAGATCGGTTCATTCGTTTGTATGTTTGACTCATGTTTGTCATAACGTTTGTTAACAATATAACTCATACAGTTATGAACGGATCTTCAAGAAAATTGAACAAGCTGTTATTAATATAAGAAGGCACAAATGATTAGATTTTGAAGTTTGTACAAAGAAAACTATGGTTTCAGAGCCAATTTGATTTTTTTCCTAACGTTGCCTCACTTGGCGGAGGTATGCGCTCTCAGGGTGCTCTAGTAATGTACCTGTAACGGAACGAAGGTTAGCATAAGCTTTCACTGTGGCATAAAACGTTGCAAACATTGGTTGGTGTAATGGAAGGTGCACCCGCTAGCCAAAAGCTGAGGGAAATACCGTAAATGCGCGAAATATGCTGCGTAAAACCTCGCCTTTTCATATTCACGTGTGAGATTGGTCCGTTGGGCAACAGACGTCGAGGTCCGTTGAAATAAACGACGTTGTCATTGCTATAGGCTGAACAGCGTCATAAAAATAAATCTAACGTGCAGACTAATATTATAGATGCCCGTCATTGCCCCGACAATTGCTGTTAAAGTCAAATTTTATGACAAAGTATTTTAAAAATAATCAGCTGCGGCGACTACGAGAGCGTACACAGCAGTGACATAGATGGCACCACTAGTGGTTTGTTCATTAAATTTTGCTCATTTGACTAGCGAATCGCGCGTAAAAAAAAGTAACACGTTTCATCCTAAAATTTTGCCCCAAAAACTGCGAGTGTGCAGGTTTTTAGACGTCAATTTTCTGGTCCAAACTAGCAGATTTTTTCCGTTGGCAAACTAGCGTGTGGCATAGCACAGAGTAAGAGTTTCCTCCACCTAGGCTGTAGCTTTGAAATCCGTGAGTTGCGCGAAGGAACACGAGCTTAGAGTATATTTCTACGTGCAGAATCAATTACAGATATTATAACCAAACACGTGCGTCTTACATTGTAAAGCTTCCAGTCTTTTATAAATAAATGAGCCGTAAGTCCTGTCACAAACAGCCAGGCGGGGACTTCGTACAAACATCTAGTACTCATTTTGGACACACATCTAGTACCCTGATGCCTGTATGTAGATCATGCGTGAAGTCTGTACGTAGATCATGCGTGCAACCTGCGTGTAGATCATGCGAGAAGCCTGTCTGTAGATCATATATCATCTCATACGTGTCCTGTGTACGTGTATTCGTGTCCTGCATATTTCACATAAGTATGTGTGTATGTCCTTTTATTTGTAGTATTACGCCTGCAGAGTGGCTACAGGCCTGTAACGCATTACAGTAGGTACAATAGTAAATAGATAGCAACTGTATTTTTTTGAATTATGCTGAATTTTTGAAACTATCTGTAGCGAAAATTCCCTACCATTTTCAATTTAAGAAATTAATTCAAAGCTAAGTCATTATTCATATTATTATTACTACTATTGTTATCATTATTGTTAAAATATTGTTGAAATTTGTAAAAGGAGAAAAAATGGGAGACTCATGTATCGAGGAAAATGTCATAAACGTACGATACTTTTTGTAGCGATAGAACTACGAGCAGTAAAAATATTATACGAGCACACCAAAGTAAGTCTTTCCTGTCAATACACAGGAAAGTGTGCTGCCTTAAGCATAACACTTTTGCCCGAGCTGTGTCCCATAACAAATGCAGGTTACGCCCAACACTGCCACATTGATACAGCCCGCAGCAGTGAAGCGAATGCTATGCTGTCTAGGCAACACAGCTGGATGTGTATTTGCACTCTGCGGCCCAGGGGGGGGGGGGGTAGTATCTATTCGAGGCTGAGGGCACGTAATAGTGAATGTCGTTGGGTGATGTTATGCTTTGTTGCGGACCGTGGGTTTCTGCGTGTGCTCTACAACTTTTATTATTTTATGATAAACGACTATTTAAGTTACGCTCTAAGCCTCCGCTGGCCTTCCTTGGTACCTTATGAAAGGAAAAGACTCTACAACATGTCAACACTCAGAGTGGCAAGAGCATAGTGTAGCATTCGCATGCGTCAGTACTCTGGGGATCCCCTCCCCACAAGACAGGCGAATTCTTGCGGTTCGCGAGCTACTGCGGGAACACTGACCCTAACAGGATATGGAGATTGTCGGCAGACCGCAATTGTCGCACGAACCTTCTGCCTCTGACGCCGCAATTCAAACAATCTGCGGTAGATTGCGACTGTGCACACCTCTGGGGCCAGTAGGATCTGTGCACATTTCCATCTGGCGTGTGGTTCCAGTTGACTTTAATTAACTTTATGATACGGCAAAACGGGGATCCCATGCGTAGAGACCCACTTTGCGTGCTTACAACGTGTTGGGGAGAGACGAGGCCACACAGGAAAAATATTGCCAAAACTACATAGCAAAATAGAAGGTAGCACCGTGGGCACAAGAATAAAGATGTCCCAAAGTCCTAACTAACGCTAGAGTAACCCATGGCGTCTTGCTATTGCACGATTCCCATTAAGTACATAGGATAAATGGAGAGATTCTCGCATGAATGCCTCAAGCAAATGGAGGTTTCATTTGACATATGCGGTACGTAGCCAGGCAAAATGCACAAAGTTTTAGTAATTCTATGAACATAACTGCACTTGTGCTATTATCCTTATATTTGCAGTCCCCAATATCTAGAGGAATACACTTATTGGGTCTCACAGCGAGAATTTCTAAGTCTTCTTACTGTCCCATATTAACAAGAGAGGATTATCATTTGCATTTCGCAACGGATATCTCTTTATATCTGGCCCCTGTTTCAAATTAAGTTGAGGAATATCCTTAGCATTTCGCACTACAGAGATATCTGTCTCTGGCTGCAAGTTTTGTTATAAGTCAAGATACTGTAGACACTCTACCAGGTCAAATGCTCGGGCGAGTATTAAGAAAATTTGCCCATACCTCAAGTACGCATATATGTACGAGTTCATGAACACTAACGGTTACTGATGATGACAATCACGCTAGTGCCAGAGCTTATTAAATTTATTAAATTTCTTAACTTTTCAAGTATCAAATATATTTTTAATGAACTAGTTAGTGGGAGCACTTATGAAAATTGAGGATGTTTTCTTTATCTGTACGGCAAATGTATATTGTTAGGCTTCCTGGTAACGATATACTGACAGATTGAACTAATTGCTATACTGTAAATAAATTAGTCTGAAATAATTGTTTTTCGATTGCTCGATGATAATTGGGGTGCGATACTCCATAGTATAGGATGGGCGAACCTAACTAATCTAACCTTATAAGGTATGCAGCCCAGGCTATGGACCTGAAAGGTCTGTGAACCGAGAAGTAGACATTCAAGTTTCACCATAAAGCATGTAATAAAAATAATTTTACAAAATACATAATTTCACAGTGATCACTGAGATTTATGTATAGCCTCTGGTTATCACTTGCCCTCCAGGATTTCTTGGCGGTGGCCAAGTGAGCAGGAGCGTCTATGCTAAATGTGGCAGTCCTTGGGTTCGAACCCCAAACCTGGCTACGGATTTTCACTACACGAAGCAGTCCAGTACCTATCTAGAGCTTACGGGAAGTACGACAAGGCAGTATCAAGATATCTTTTGGTAGGGGATTCTTCTGTAGTACACCCTACCATTTCTTCAAAATTCTGAAATTAGTCATATTGTCTCCAGGACGTGTCAGTTTACTACAAGGTTTCTATGTTTT
>LQNS02277997.1:9443444-9455176 GCA_001587735.2 Parhyale hawaiensis | reverse complement strand
CTCAGTGTGGAGGGAACCTTTACAGAGTGAGGTGGTGTTGCTGTGTTGCTCCCATCTGCCGCTTTGCACAGCGGCGCCTGAACTCCTTGCATAAATCATTATCGCGTGAGTATTTTCCTGATGTAGATAAGGCTAACCGAACCTCTTTTAATCAATAGCTGTCAGTAATTTCAAGACAACGAAATACATGGCGCAATTTTACGAGAATTTTGCTTGTGAGCTGGTAATCATGAAAACTGTATGCGTTACATGACGGAGAATATACATATGAAGTGATTGAAATAATGATTGTATTAGTTTGTGAGTTGTTCGGAATCAAAATTCATCATTATAGTAATGCCCATTTGTAATTTTTCATTACATCTTAACTTTTTCATTACTTTTGATATCTTATGTTAGTTTCCAATTAATACATTCACTCAAAAAAAAAAAAAATTAAAAAACTGATAAGTATTTCGGGCTGGTTAATTATATTTTCATGCCAGCATTAATTTTTTAGTACTAATAAATAGGATCTAAATATAAAACGGATCGCATTTTCTGCCGACGGAATAGTTCATCCAGATATATGAATAAAAGTAATTTTAATAAGCATAGTTTGCCATGCAACGCAGAATATAATATGTGAGAGCTAATATATGCAAAAATTTTGAAAACCTATTTGAAACTTTTAATTACTTGAACTAAGTGCATGTTTTAAGTCTTGACTAAGCATTTTCTTACTTTCCGATCAGCAATGGCGTGAATTTACAGCTTTACTCTGTGCCAGGCAAGTGACTATATATGGTTACTCTCATGGTGATAGTCCTATAGGGCGATTTAGAGCCGCTCGGTAAAGGGTTAAGTAATCAGAGGTGAAATATTCTTCAGTTTGATGGAGATATCGGATCACAACTACACTCTTCTTTTTTTTCTTTGTGAAGGAGTTGCTTGAAAGTTTAAAGAAAATTATACCTAACCTAATTAACTTAACTAACAAGCTAATCTAGCCTTATATGCCCCCGTTAAACAGGAAAAGCCCTAGAGGTCGATTGAACTGGCAGTTAGCACGAACTGCTTCTGCACCGCAGCCTTTAATTTCTGTGTGGTATGCAGCACCAGTTGAATATATGAAAAAGTTAATTTATGACTGCTAATTTCGCCAGTTCCAGTTTTCATCTTACGGCCTTTAATACTTAGTGTACCTTACATAATACACACAAAACTGTGACATTCATCCTGGAAAGACAAGTCGACAGGTGCAGACAGGTTAAGATGCCCAGCGTAACACTGGGGGTACTGAAATATCAGAATCATACTCCGTAGATTTTCCTCATTCAGCAGTTATTATAAACATGAATCGTTTTCTAGTTTATTGAAAGTTAGTTTATTATTCCGAAGAGTCTCTATAGCGACTTACTTTGTCATTCTGAAGTGTCATTATATCGATCTATTTGATCTTATTTATAGCTTGGTGTGTTTGTGTTGATCTTAGGGAGTTACTTTGTGGTCTATTGGTAGTATAAATAAGACGTGCTTAAATTGACGCTGTAAGACGTCTATTAGTTAAAACAATAACAGACGTTTAATGCGTCGTTGTGGCGTCATGTTTCATTATTTTAAGTGGTTAGTTAATTATTCAGCTGTGTTTCGAAACCATAAATATGGCTCTACCTAGTGTTATGTCGTTATTTCCGTTGCTTGGTGGTTTGGTGCACTAGGACTATTTTACAGGGCATTACTTGCGGTCCCGCGCAGTAGATAGTAAAGAAGATGATGATGCATTGCCGTGAGAATTGACAGCTGTTGGCATATTTAAATTTTAAATCATGCAGTTGGCAGCCAATCAACGAAGAACATGAAAAAAGAAGGAGAGTCCGCCCAAAATCTTCGCCTTAATTTTGACTGCCGGGTACATTTGTTCAGTTATTGTTAACAGGTGGACACCTTTTACAGTGTTGTAATGGTCTGCAACAGAGTCTGTAGTGTATTAGATATTGAAGCAGTTAGTGCCAAATCAAATCAAGAACATCGGCACTGCTTAACTGCATGCAAGTAGCCTTGCATGTCGTATACCATCTGCCCAGCCTCTTGTAATATCAGAGGGGCTCCGTCAATTGTTGGCCACTTTGGTTGTACCAGGATCGAAATTTTGGATTTTGTTTGAACGTCTGTTACTCATTTATGTCCTTCTCTTTCGTTGAAACTCTTTCATACAGAGTGGAACAAACACGTGTTCGAAACGCTTAAAAAAGTATATTTTATGAATTACATTGTTGGAAACGTGGTAATGACACTCGGCGTTGTAGATTTAAGAGCTGTGAAGTGACGGGGGCACAAACAATCTTGCTTCCAACATTTTGTTCCATTGTGAATTTTAGGATACCCGCAGCCCGCTGAATTGAAACAATATCTTAGCTCCTTGGGTGACAGTGTGGGACATTACAACTGTGTCCAGCCCAGCAGGCATTGATTGTTTGAGTGATCAGTACCTATATCTCAGACAATTGTAGTGGAGCTGTGATATGCCTCGGGCTGTGAATTTACGAAAGGATTCCAGTCCTACGTAGACCACTTTTGTTAAGCTACGCTGCTTCCAGAGCGTTATAAATATTATGAATAGTTGGCTGTTTGTACCTCAATATTTATTTGCCCAACAAGACCCATATGTCCCACTCTTAAAATCTTAGGAAAACAGCCAATGTCTCACAGAGAGAGCATTAGATGCTACCGGCTGTTCACAAAACTTTTCTGTCTGGGCCATTTATAGTAACTGAGTAGAAGGTTTCCGTGCCGGAAACTTCACGCCTACACCTTGTAGTGATCTATTTTCCAGCATTAATGTTGACAAAAGAATGGTGTAAAACATTCACTTATTTGCTATCAAAGTTACTTAATACGCTCATTTATTTCTTTACTTAATTGCCTAAAACATTAAGTTATTTAATTTAATTATTCAGTTATTTAATTATTACACTGAAGAAATCGTTCAGTTACGTAAAAAAAGTCAACCCGCTATAAATGTTAATTTCATTCATATAACTCAACACTTTTATCCTCGTGCTAAAATTTTATTACTTTTTTACTCCCTTTTATATTATTGCTCAAGTAAACTGATAAATTACAAAAATTGATTATCCAGCAGCAAATGTTGGCTCGGTGAAATAGTATTTTTTAGTTATGATTAGCTCCTTCCCAACCATTATTTTGGAGAAACGTTTCTTGCTGACAGTTTTATTTTTTAGCTTGTTGTTTTTTTTTGTACTTTGTATGCTGCTTTAATATACTTTATGAACTTGGTTAATCGTTATTCATTTAAATTACATTATGGGAGTACTGTACTGTTTTAAAAAATTGGACGGTTAAATCTAAATAAGGCACATTAGGTAAAATTGAGTGTGCTGGTATCTGCTTATGAAAAATTTTACTCTAGTAGTATCAGCATATTGCATAAATAACATTTAAACCAATGTTATTTTTATGAAAAACTGAAGTTTTCTTTGGTTCATATAGCGATAATAAAAGCTTTGGCAAAACCGTTTGAACGAGAATACCTCTTTCTTCTCAACAGAATTTTTTTTTGTGTCATTGAGGTAACTGAATTAGCTTGGTGCGAAAATAGGTATTTTTTGAATATCATCCTGGAGCTGACTATTGTATTGCGAATTAGAAAAGTTAGTCGACAGCCGCTCCTGTTTCCCTTAAGGAACTATTCACTTACCCTGATACAGTTAGAATTAATTGGGTATGAGAAATTATTGCTGTAGTTATGTATTCTGTCTGTTCGTGAAGCTACAGAATTACAAACTGGAATATAGTCACCGCACTAAATTAGTGTATATATATCACGACCACCTTGTACTGACAGCTGAAGTTTGATTTGAAGTGTACAGCTCCTGGTGGCGTATAACCATTTTCACGCCGCATGATGCAATGACATTGATTCTTTATCCTTCTTGATGATCCTCCTCTGCAGTATCTCAGGTCTATCTTCACTGTATCACAAGCTCATCTCCTGTCTCTTCCGAGCAGCATCTCATTTCTAACCACAGCATGTTGCACACGACAAGGATGCTTACTCTGCCCAATTCACTTTAATATCTTAATTGACGATATCCACACCCAACTGGAAGCAGCTGGGGTGGGATGCTATGTGAATGGTAAAGTCGTAAATGCCAATGACATGGTTCTTGCCTCTTCCCATGCTAGTGGGCTGCAAAAACTGCTTTTAATTTATGGAAATAAAAGTAGCGAATTATGTAGTGTATCGAATATAATATTATCAAAACTGTCTGGATGTGCATTAAACCTAGAAAAAAGAACTTGCCCGTCGACAAAGTCACAGGTCTCAATGGTGTCGAGCTCACTTATGTGAACAGTATCTCTTACCTGTGCCATAAAATCACTCACCATTTTCGTGATTACCAGGATATAGAAAAAGGAGACACGGAAACTCCACGCAGTTGGCAACCTACTAATCAGAAAGTTTGGTCACTGCTCTGAAGATGTCAAGCGTCAGCTGTTTCAGAGCTATTACTATCCCCTGTATTGCAACTCGCTATGATCAAACTTTAAGCAGTAGTATATTGGAGGTCTACGCGGAGCCTATAATTACCTCCGCCAAGGAGATTATGTTTTTGTCGTGTTTGTCTGTCTCTTTGCCTGTTATTCTTTTTGTCTGTGTGGCTCTTTGTCCGTCCCCAACATTACTCTAAAAGTTATGGACGGATCTTTACGAAATTTACAGGGATTGTTGGGCATGTTAACAGTAGCAAATTATTAACTTTTGGTGAAAATCCGTTCATTTGTCAGCCTATTTCTTCTTAAGACCATAGCTCGAAAAATAATAGATGGGTTTTCATGAAATTTATATGAGTTGTAGGGTATAATACTAAGAGTAAATGACCAAGTTTTGGGATGATCTGTCTGTTCGTTCGTTTGTTTGACGCTATGTTTAATTTTATGTTTGTTGGCACAATAACTCAAAAAGTTATGGATGGATCTTGAGGAAATTTACAGTAGTTGTAAATAATGTTAAAAGACATAAATGATTAAATTTTGGTGATGATCGGTTTGTCTGTTTGAATTATGTTTGTCATAATGTTTGTTAGCAGCATAACTCAAAAAGTTATCAAGGAATTGTTAATACTATCAAAAGGCAAAAATTATTAAAATTTGGAGTTGATACGAAGAAAATCATGATTTCAGAAATAATTTCAATTATCCGTTACCTTTGCCGTGTTTGGCGGAGTTATGCGCTCTCAGAGTGTTCTCTAATTACATATTCGTCTATTGATGAATCCACCCAGGTCAACTAGTGCATATATGATATTGATTCAAAACTAGAGACTGCTTCAGTGTCCAGATAAAGAAGTGCGCTCTCAATATCCTGATGAGGATAGGAATATCAAATAATTTTCTACTCAAGGTGATTCGTAGTCGATCTAGCTACAAACTGTGTATTAACATACGGCCGATGGCAGCACATGCTGGTTCAAGGGCCAACCCAGAGCCGAAATGCAGTGTAGTATCTGATGTTAGTATTACTCTAATGTGACCCTGGTGATGAGCTGTCCTTATGTGTCCTTATGCTCCTAACATAGTGTATGTATTTTATTTATTAACTTTTTCGTCATTTTTATCTTGTAAATTAATTGTCTTGCCTATTTCCCAACCTCACCATGCCAAATATTCATCTCTCACCATGATGTTTTACCTGTACCTTGTCTCATTACATGTTCTGACATTTCCATGCCGTAGATTCTTCCTTCGGTACGATGACCTGTCCGTGAAGTGCCCACATCTGAGTCCCAAGCGCACCCGCCATGGCGAAGACGAGGGCAGGCCGCAGCCTGTCCAAACCGCGCAACGGCGCCAGCAGGCGCAACAGCACGGGGCCGTCCGATGATTCCCAGGCCCAAAACAATCTCGAAAACGGCCTCTACGTTCACTCCTCCCCACCCAAAGGTTAGTGGATATCCCCTTACCGAAGTTCCTCTGCTCTAATACAATATCGAATATAATCTCTACGTCACCACCTTTCTACCAAGAGGCGAGTTGCTAACTCCTTACTGGAGGAGTCCAGGCCCAAAACAAAGTCGAATCGGAAACAGCCTCTACGTACTGTTTCTTCACCCAAAAGGTAATTGGTAACCCGTAACTGACGAATATCAGGTTCAAAATAGTACAAAAAAGGCTTTTGCGTCCACTGCTCGTTACCGAAAAGTTAGTGCTTTCCTCTTAGTTTGTTAGCATGGATGTTTACGGTCTGCTCTTGTGAAACGAAAGCGGTGCTGTACTGGCGACAGTATGATGTGCATCCGCGCTCCGAGTACCATCGACAATGTCTGTTCGAGACTGAGGGCTCAGTGCATGCCAGAGCATTGTCGTCTGCCGTTGTGCTTTAATTGCTTTGTGGTGTGAGTTTCTGCGAGGTATCCAGTTTTGATTAGTCTAGTTTTATCGAGATAATGAAATTCCCTTAACCTTAACTTGCTCAAAACTGCTGTCAGCAGCGTTTTATCTGCCGAAGTGGCTAATTTGAAGTTAAGAGCTGCATGTTGTTTACCAAGTTATGACGAAGCGGACCTAGATGAAAGGTAGGTAATCAACGGCGCCATTATAATCTAGTTGAGTTAGTTGAAGAGTCTGATAAGTTCGATAAAAATATATTTCTCTAGCCCTTTACTTAGCCTCTTTATCTGTGAACGAGATCGATAGTCAGTTTTTTTCCCTACAGTTTGTTCTTTACAGTTTTTATAAGTAAATTAATTTCATTTGTTCATAGTAAATTGTGTGTCTCTTGTAAAATCTACATTCACTTTTTCCCACCAAACCATAAATTTATTTACCCTAAAATAACCAAGAGCGCTATTAAATACCAAAATGAAAGTATCAACATCGAAAGCAATGTACTATTTCCCTCTTCCAAAACTGTAATGATGCATCCAATAACAGATTCAGAACTGTTGGCATTTACTACATTTTTACTGCTTTAATTGTTGGATTATTTTGACTTCACGAAGTACTTCTAATGATAATATAAAAGCTTTTAACAACATCAACTTACAGAACACCAAGGGTCACTCAACGGCTGTTTGAATTACACTTCTCTTGAACCTCGGCAAGTTTATATTCAGTGCTGAGAATGTTGTTTCCCTCATTTATATTCTATGGCAGCAATCTCATCTTGACGACTTATACGCCTTGCAAGAATTTAGGTCATTCTTTGTTCTTGGAGTCGATTTTTCTTCACTCAGCGTAGCATTGTTCCCAGAGTGTTTGGATGGGATGGCAACGTGTTTCCTTGCCAGCGATGAGCAAGAGGTCCATTCAGGAATCTTTTCCCGGGAGCTATCAATGGGAGCTCCTGAGTACGTTCAGGTCGATGTTACCTTCTATGGGCCATTGAAGCTTCTTCCGGGTTTCCTGTAATAGCATGAAGCTGCTGTTTATTCCTTAAAGAAAAAGTAGAAGGAATTTAAACCAGCTACGCATTGGGCTTGTTAGAGCCTCTTCTGTATATCTTTAAATGATTAAAGTGTCCAAATAGTTTCTTTTACCAGCAAAGCAGATCATTGCTTAGAAGGTATTCATGGTATCTGTAACTCATACCCATAGATTACCATAGCATTAGGGATGCTTATCTCTACTGATCATTTACTTCTTTACATTTTCATACTCCTACTGCTCTACTTTCTTTTTTCTTCTTTCCCGTCTTGCTATTTCCATGTTCGTTGATATTGTATAGGAACACCTTCGTACATAGGTTCTATGATTTTTTACTTACCTACTACATGTATCTTCCTTTTCCTCATTTGAAGTACCGTAGTTGTGTTTAAAGAGGACTGAACAACGTATACCCTCACTCACTTGTGTAAATCATAAAGATGCTGCTCGACAGTTAGTTCAGTGATGGAAACGTTTTTCATACGAGCTGTGTATTGTTTCGTTGGGACATTTTTCGGATTTGAGAACTGTTGAGAGTCTGCAAACCATTTCAAACAGTTACACGTTGTTAGAAAGTTGTTTCTCGAAAATCTTTATGGTTATTCTTGATGAAGCAGGTGCTGGTTGGCCTTTGGCAAATAATGAAAATAATGACTCAATCCAGCAACGCATTGGAGACGCGAGCGTTTGTTTCTTGTAACTTTTAAAAGAATATACACCATTGCCGACCAGTTACACGTTACGGAAAAAGTTTTATAGTGTATTTGGTTTCGTATAGTTGTTGAAGGTGGTGCACGCTACCTATTTAGCTATCAATGAAAGATTGATTCACATGGACGATTCATTCCAATTGTTGGTACATCTTCGAGATTTCTTTAGCTGCTGAAGATGCCGTTTTTTCGTTAGCCAGCAGTGGACTCATCCAAACCAGATGAATATTTACAACTACATCTCGAATTGAAGTTCTTGAGTTAGCTGATTATTTTCTAGTAGTAGTACTCACACTTAGAGGCTGTAATTTTCCTGACCTACACCGGCGTTCGCATGCAGCTCCGCTTCATCATTGATGACATCGACCCGCTCCTCATGTGGTGCCCCAAAGCACTTCTGGGCGACATCGAGCGACCGCCTCAGAGAGAGGTCTTGGTTGCAGGTCTTAGCTTCCGTGACCCTGTCGTACATGGTCTAATTCGGAGGGATAATTTCAATGTTGCCGTAATTTCGTAATTTTCATCGAATAAATGTATTGCGTCTAGTAGAACACTGAGTTCTCAACGGCACAGGGTACTCTGCATGTCAGTCAGGATATAAATATTTAGTCGCTCGATTAAAGAAAGGTCTAATATGTGTAGCAACCAGTGAAACTGACTTCCACATGGGCAGGTCTACTTTCGTTTATGACAGTAGGCTTCGGGATATTTCATGTTAGTGCGTTCAGTAGAAAATATTTACTTGATGCCCAGGCATAAATATATTTTACAAGCTCTAACAGAATTTTCGGCCGCCAAAAGCTAAAATCGTAAAACAGTTCTTGAGGCAACCAAAAATTTTGTAGGGGTGGGCAAGTTCTTACCAACATGGCTCCTAAGTTGAAACGACGTATTGTCTTTTGAATTTTACACGCTATGGCCGTGTTCTCTTTGTCAGCTTATTTTCTGAGATGTTAATTTTGGTTTGAAGTTTTTCTTTCGATATGACAGCATTTCACATTGACGTTATTCTCGTTTTGCTATAAGCGACATGACAAAGTCCTCTGTTACAATAATCTGTCCTGAATTATTCACGATATTACAATGTTCTCGGTGACTGTGTTTCCTTTTGAACTATTCACGATCCGCAGCAGTTTCTGCTGTCTGCGCTATGGCTGCAGCCTCTGTGACGATGTTCTCTCTTGAATTTATTATGATATGGCGATATCTTCCTATCAATTCTCTACGATAATAAGCCTAGGTCGCCATGAGCTTAACACTTCTCCGTACGCTATTGATATTCCAATAAGCTGGAACTGCCGCTCCTTAGCAACGAGCCATCAAAACATTGACTTTGGTATGGCGGCCTCTTCTGTGTGAGGTGTGTTGCTTAAGGCCTTTGGATTCTGCTAATTTGGAAGTTGTGCAACCTGCCACTTCATAGGTTACTCGTACGCCGGTCATATAAGTTTTAATACATAGGAAACCATTGCCTTCGTCTCAACTTTTTTATTAGATTTATTTACAACCATGAGACAGCTTCCTACTCCAGCCATCAGAATGATTTCAATTGACTGCTCTTTACTCTGACGAATTCTTGGGCGAGCAGAAACACCAAAAATAGCCAAATTAAATGCGTAGAAAATTATGACCCGAATGTACTTGAACAACCTTTAAATTACAGACTCTGCCTACATTAGGAAATATATACCGTAGGTTCTAAAATTGCATGTTTTTAAGAGTATCTCTGGGTAAACTGTAAATAAATTTTTGCTTTTCCAGTTGTGTCAAGCGATCATGGGGGCACAGGCTCTGCTAACATTAGGGAATATCTTCGAGGTGGCAACATCGCTGGTCTGGAAGAAGTGGTGCTGGAAGGGAACGGCTCCAAACTTCTTGTCCAGTCATCAACAGACCCCAAAGTCCGAGCATTCCTCAAGACATTACCGTCTTTTATGGTGAGTACGCAATACTGTTGTACACTTATTATCGGTTGAAATGACGGTTACCAGGAATGACAAATAACTGATCAAACTGGTTTTCGGCATTTTCTGTCTGTAATAATGTCAACTTGGGAGATCTGTTGGGCCAGTCTAGCCCTGGCGTGTGCCTTATGCTTTGGTGGCCTTGTCCTGTTACCAAATGCTAGATCTCTTTGCAAGCATAATTACTTCACTGTTTGTCCCCAGTTAGAAGATGTGAAGAATTCCAGCCACGTAAATAAGCCTTGTGGCTTCATAGCCAGGTCCTGTTTGTAAATGTTGGGTCAATTCTAATTTGTTGTGAAGTCACCACGGATCCCAGTAGTGACGATTCGGCAGAAGTCCAGGCGGTCCTGGTAGTGATAAATAGGCGTTTTGTATTTGTAGTGACGACATTTCCTATCTGCAAACAGGTTTCGGTTCTTGGTGGTCTAGGTTCAGTGGTGCTCTGCCCTATTCATATTCAGGTCACCGTCTTACTTTACCTCTAGGAGTGGCAATACAGAAGGCAGGTGTGATGTAATGCAATCAGAACTATGACCATTGAGGGAGTTGCGGTCTCTCCAGGTTTGGGGAATGACTCAGAAAATTATCATTATCTAGGCCAAGTGTTGCATGTGGCACAGGTAGCGCCGCAGTCTGTACTCAAGCGTTTAGGACTTTGGATAAAAGAAAGTGCAAATGGTTCAATCACGCAAACCAGCAAAATTAAAACATTTGCACTGCATAATTTCGAGTTTTTTTGTCTATCCTTCAGACAGTGTAGTAGAAATATGGAAACGTTTCGTAAATACGACTGTGATAAAATGGACCATACCTAACAGTCGAAACTTTACTTTTTTTAGTGTAGGTCAAGGTTGCAGGTAGGGGCATGAATAATGAGATCTGACTTACGGTTGTAAAGTGTTTTTTTCTGTATTCTGCTAAACTTTTGGATGAGCAAGGTATAAGGCGCTACCGTTTACTTGCTCGTAAATTGCTGCTTAATTGTCCCATCTTAATAGCAGCTGTAACAGCCTAACTTCTTCCTAATCCATGCACCGGTGAATATCCTACCATATATTTTTTTCGATATTTTTTCAATCATCCATAACATTTGAAGCTTGAACTTATTTACTAAATTCGGCCTGGCTGAAATATTACGTTCAAAATTCATCACATAGCTGTAGCAAACCAGATAAATGTCACCCTATATTGATAACGATTTTTACTGTGCTATTCGTCAGTATCTACTATGATAGACAATGTCATCGTTATTTATCGCAGAGATGTTCAAGGGTAAAACTTGAATGTGACAAAATTGCCCCATGAGGTCGAATGAGGAATTTGTTCAGGTTATTAATAACCGTTGGGCACTTTTATTGAAACGCTAATTTGACTCTCATGTATTTTGTAAATGAACACTTGGGTTTCAATTATTATATCAACTAGTGCACCAAACGCGACCCTTTTGATGAATAAGTCATAGAAATACATATTTGACAACACCTCGGCTCAACAAAAGGTTTGATATGTACCAAGTGCAACCCTTTTGCTGAATAAGTCATAAAAATATATATTTGAAAACATCTCAGCTTAACAAAAGGGTTGATAGTCTAGATGAGACGTAATTAAGTGACATCACCCGTAGCAC
>LQNS02277997.1:9403014-9418220 GCA_001587735.2 Parhyale hawaiensis | reverse complement strand
TGCTGGAAGGGAACGGCTCCAAACTTCTTGTCCAGTCATCAACAGACCCCAAAGTCCGAGCATTCCTCAAGACATTACCGTCTTTTATGGTGAGTACGCAATACTGTTGTACACTTATTATCGGTTGATATGACGGTTACCAAGAATGACAAATAACCGATCAAACTGGTTTTCAGCATTTTCTGTCAGTAATAACGTCAACTTGGGAGATCTGTTGTACCATAGTCTAGCCCTGCCATGCTCCTTATGCTTTGGTGGCCTTGTCGTGTTACCAAATGCTAGATCTCTTTGCAAGCATAATTACGTCACTGTTGGTTCCCAGTATAAAAGATGAGAAGAATTCCAGCCACGTAAATAAGCCTTGTGGCTTCATAGTCAGGTCCTGTTTGTATATAAATGTTGGGTCAATTCCAATTTGTTGTGAAGTCACCACGGATCCCAGTAGTGACGATTCGGCAGAAGTCCAGGCGGTCCTGTTAGTGATAAATAGGCGTTTTGTATTTGTAGTGACGACATTTCCTATCTGCAAACAGGTTTCGGTTCTTGGTGGTCTAGGTTCAGTGGTGCTCTGCCCCTATTCATATTCAGGTCACCGTCTTACTTTACCTCTAGGAGTGGCAATGCGAAGGGCAGGTGTGATGAATGCAATCAGAACTAAGACCATTGAGGGAGTTGCGGTCTCTCCAGGTTTGGGGAATGACTCAGAAAATTATCGTTATCTAGGCCAAGTGTTGCATGTGCCACAGGTAGCACCGCAGGCTGTACTCAAGCGTTTAGGGCTTTGGATAAAAGAAAGTGCAAATGGTTCAAACACGCAAACCAGCAAAATTAAGACATTTGCACTGCTTAATTTTGAGTTTTTTATCCATCCTTTAGACAGTATAGTTGTAACATGGAAACGCTTCGTAAGTCGTTTGGTAAATACGATTGTGGTAAAATGGACTATATTTTACAGTCGAAACTTTACTTCTATATGTTTAGGTCAAGGTTACAGGTAGGGGCATGAAGAATGAAACCTCACTTGCGTTTTTAAAGTATTTTTTCCAGTATTCTGCTCAAATTTTGGATGAGAAAGGTATAAGTCGCTTCCGTTTATTTACTATAAATTGCTGCTTAACTGTCCCATCCTATTAGCAGCTGTAACAGCCTCACTTTCTCCAAATTCATCGCCGGTGAACATCCTACCATATATTTTTTCCGATATTTCTTATTTTGAGTCATCCATAACACTTGAATACTGGTATTATTTATTAAATTCGGCTTGGCTGGAATATTACTTTCAAGATTCATCACGAAGCTGTAGCAAGCCAGACAAGTTACACCTTGGGATGATGAAGATTTTTACTCTGCTATTCATCAATATCTACTAGGATACTAGTAGGGTAGATAATATTATCGTTATTTACCGCAGAGATATTTACCCCTTTAACGGCCAAGTTTTCGTTTCTCTCAGATTTTGGAGATGGTCTCAAATTATAGTCCACCGACTACCGTCTCATAGTCGCGCCGCTCATAGGTCCAAAAATCACTGATCTCTTTCTTTATTTAAAAACCTAATTTTTGCGAAACCGGACTCGTGAGGCCTAGTGGTCCTTGAAGGGTTAAGGACGAAACTTGAATGTGACAAAATTGCCCCGTGAGGTCGAGTATGGAGATTGTTCAGATTATCAATAACCGTGGGACACTTTTATTGAAATGCTAATTTGACTCTCCTTTAGTCTGCAAATGAACACTTAGTTTTCAATTATTATATTAATTATTACTAATTACCCTTATCGTTTTGTCCTTTCATGTTTGCGTTTTGTGTACATTCACCTTAATTATAAAATTCTTATTTATTATTACTACCCTGGCAAAAATTTTTATGTTTTATCGAGGTTTGTCTGTCTGCTGGTTTGTACCAGGATGACTGAATAAGTTGTTGACAGATCTTCAAGAAGTAAACAAGGCTTGTTAAGTATGCAGGAGGAACAGATGGTCAACTTTAGGTGAAGATCCGTTCAACTGTTTCTTTGTCTACCTGCTTTTTTCTGGGCAGCATACTTCAAAAAGTTTTTTAAGATGTATTATTTTCATAACGATTTTCATAAAATTTACAAAAAATGTTGGGAATATTACTAGGAGCAATTATTCAAATTTAAATTAATTGTGTTGATTTGTTACCTCGTTTGTCAGTATGTTTGTTTTACTATTTGACACCTACATAATCCAAGAAGTTATGAACGGATCTTTATGAAATTTGCGGAAGCTGTTAGGATGAATAAGTTGGGCAAATGACCAAATTTTGGTCGGTAGTGATTTGTTGATCCGACAGTGCAGTTTTTTTTTTTTTTTGCAAAGCATGACTCAAAATGTTATGGACGAGCATTCAAGATATTTTAAAAAAATTTCTACAAAGCTTACGAGGAATAAATTACAATTTTGGTGATGATGAAATCCGGGAATTAGGAATAATTTGAGTTATTCATTAACATTGCATTGCTTGGCGAAGGAAAGCGCTTCGAGAGTTCTTCTCATGTTATATGTATTATTGCATCTTTAGGTAAGTATTGGAGACTCTGAGGTGACGCACATGTTAATTCTATCCTTGTTTTATGTCCTCATTTATGTTGGCATGAAATTTATGGCTAGGATTCGTGTTCGGCCTTCTTGATATACAATCGTAGAAGTAGGCTGTGACTGTTTATTTGATTGATTCTTCTAAGCAGCGTTCTGGGCTGAATGGGGATTTCTGTTTCCCTTCGGTTTCATTATACTTGTCCAGGAAGGTCCAAAAGTGTAGTTCAAGAATATTAATACATAGTAATATTACTATGGTTTATACATTAAAATATTCAATGTGTTTCGTATACGGGTCACAAAGTTTTCATAATTACTAACTAAGTCTATCGTTTGCATGCGGAAGAATAAGTGATGAACGTCAAAATCGGTTGGGCGCAAAGCAGGGACAATCGATGGCTACGGGTTTGCGTAACATCTAATAATCATCATCGATCCTTAGAATTGTCTGAGTTTAGTGTAGCAAACAGTGGGACAGGATGACCCACATCTTAGCAGTTGTAGGCGTTTGAGAATTTGTTAAGCCTCAATTATTGAAATCTTTATTGATAATACAGTTTTTCATGGTTGCTGCTACCGAAATCGTTATAAAAAATCCCCAATTTGGGCAAACTGGTAATGATAACTAACACATAACACAGTATCTCGTTAACTCTCCCTCGATGGTTTTCCGCTAGTGAGTCTTGCAGCCCTTACCATTATTTATCTAATTTTCCATTTACTGGCAAGTGATACATGTAAAATTGAAAACGTTATCAAACGTCAGTATGGGTATGACATTAGATATATTATAATGAAACTAGACTTTGGACCGGTTTAGCTCAGCTGTTCTTTCAAAGGTAATATATTACGGGTGATTTGATAAACTGACGAATACCCGCTACTACGCATTAGTGTGTAGAAACATCCGAAAACGATTTAGTCATTCTATATGTTATTATTTTTAGTTATTTCATTCAAATCTTATCCCTAATTGATATATTCATACCACAAGTCTCTATTACCTCCGGCAAGGAGGTTATGTTTTTGTTGTATTTGTTTGTCTGATTGTTTGTCTCTCTGTTCATCTGTCACCAAGATAACTTAAAAAGTTATGAACTGATCTTTACGAAATTTTCAGGGATTGTGAGGTATGTTAACAGTAACTTTTGGTTGAAATCCATCCATCTGTTTGTCTGCCTATTACTTTCAGTGCCATAACTCAAAAAGTTATGGAGATATTTTCCTGAAATTTACATGAGTTGTTTGATATGTTACGAAGAGTAACTTAGTGAGTTTTTTGTGATGATCTGTTTGTTCGCTCGTCTGTTTGTTGCTAGGTTTAATTTTGAGCTTGTTAGCTCAATAAATCAAGAAGTTCTGAATGGATCTTTATGAAATTTACAAGAGTTGTTAGTAATGTTAAATGACATAGATGATTAGGTTTTGGTGCAGATCGGTTGCCCCGTTTGTGTGTTTGACTGATGTTTCTCATAATATTTGTTAGCAGCATAACTCAAAAAGTTGTTAACAGATTTTCAAGAAAATTGCAGAAACTGTTGATACTATCAAAAGGTACAAATGATTAGGTTTTGCTGTTGGTACCAAGGAAATCATGGTTTGAGAGCCAATTTGAATTTTTCTTTACCGTTGCCTTGCTTGGCGGAGGTATGTGCTTTCATAGTGCTCTCCAGTTTCTACTTACGTCACTCCAATTTTCTAAGAATAGTTTCATACCGCAATCAATTTGTATTACCATTACGTCACTTAAGCGAAGTGTAATCTAAAATGAAACATTTTGTGAGTTTGTCTAGTATTGTACATATATTATAGAACATACTAGAGCGCCCGCGCTCTCAGTAATGACAGCGAAGAATTTGTTAAGAACCGTCTTGTGTTGCCTGTAGCATCATCGCAAAAATATTAAGCAGAGCCTTCCATCTATAAAAGGGAGCTCTCTGTCTGGGTAGAGCCGCTTGTTGACGGGACATGTACTTTATGATTTCTCAGGTTATTACCTATTTAGGGTAGACGGTTGAGCTCCCTTCTATACATGTAAGGCTCTTATTAACTTCCTTGTGTAGGATGCTGCGCAANTAAGCAGTACATTTTTTTCAAGGCCTCATTTCCAGTGAAGGGCGCATTGTAACTTTTTAGGGAGGGAGTGTGTCCCCAACGATCCTCCCCTGGCTACTCCACTGCAGGGAATTATGGATATTATTATTAACCAAGAGGATGGACTTAATATATCACACATGAGTCCCTGTGTTGAAGAATAATGGTGGTGTTACCATGCTAAAATATGACGGTTTCACGGGTCTGTCTGAAAGGCCTTACAAGGCCGTGAAAGTTTCACGGGTCCAGCTAGTATTATATAAAAACAAGACGGTCATTCTTAGTATTAGATAGATAGATTAGATGTACTATATAAGGCTTGTACTAAGTAACGGTATTCTTAAGAGAATAACAAAATCAAGTCATATGCTGAAAGTGTTAATCATAGATTTCACAGAAATAACAGGGTTGAATCGTCATGTCTACTACTTTACTTAGTGCTATGGCATCAGTCCTAATTCGACCGTTTCAAAATTTGCTACTGAGTCAGGATGTCAGATATAACAAAAAAGTTGCATTAATACTCTTTTATCTTTCATACGTGTGATCAGTTTTCCTAAAATACTAGAGCCCATTCTGTATAGCTAATGTAGAGGCACTCTGGGTAGTAATTACCACCGTCTTCTAGGCATAGGTAAAATACACTACACAGTATGAATTCAGCCTATGCTACAAAATTTTCCTTTTTTTCAACTTCGGAATTTTAACTTTTGAAGTCTATCCCATGAAAGCTTAGTTTTAAGATGATATTAGATTTTACCCGAGTTCATTTTTGCTTGAGAAACTTATACACAAGTAAAAAATGCACAAATAACGGCATTAACACGCGATGCTTCTAAACATTGTGTTTTGATTACCTAATTTTTAAGAACGTGTTTACGCTAGTAACAGTATCGTGACAGCTTTTTGACAAAGTCATCCTTGACCTACTCAGCTCATAAGGCTTTGGCCCTTCAGAAAACCTGCAAAACTCATTTTAATTAAAGTGGCACTTAAATGCTGCAGGCTGACCTCTCCTCTTGTATGTGCACTCGTGTTGCGTGACATCCTTATCTTGTGGGCTTCGTTAGGTCGATGAGGAGCTTTCGTTGTATCCTTTCTGTTTTTTTTTCCTTTTCATATGAAGACCCTATAATCGAGTTCAGTGTGCGTTATTTTGTATTTTAATTTTGTGTCTCCCATTAAGGAGAAAGTGAGAACTTTAGTTATCGTTTTCCGATGAATTTTCTGCCAACTGAACATGAAAGTGTCGAGCTTGAAGGAGTAAACTATTTCCACATCGATGAGAAAAAGTCTCTCAAAATGTATAAGTATAAGTTATAACTGAAATTTGAAAAAATTATATGAAAAGTTTTACACTCGTTATGTTCGGGTAATGCAATAACGCTTTAGGAATGTGAAGCATCTGCCACGCTAGGCAATTATGCAATCTTATGTTCAACCTATTAGCAGGCATTCCGCTTGCTTGTCACCCCGATTACATACAGAAAATTGGCATCCAAGATACCTTTGGAAAATACTTAATTCCGGTAAATGTTTACGAGAGGGACTCGGGGGTGATTTTTCATTTTTCTTGTACAATAAATAGTGGACAATGTGATGCAGTAGTAGTCAATCGATTTTGTTGTTTTTTTCCTGTATTTAGGGGAAATGAGACATTCTAAGACTTTTTCAGAGGTGAAGTTTTTGCCGCAAATGCTTAGTTTTCAAGACATATGACTTTGAAGCTCCCATTGTTTTAATACGAGAGAAAATAACCACCTTTGCACAATGTATGGGAAAACCTCTATTTAGAGGGTTTTTGGGTTGGGTTAGGTTAGGTTAGGTTAGGTTAGGATAGGTTAGGATAGGATAGGATAGGTTAGGGTTAGGTTAGGCTTGGTTAGGTTAGGTTAGGCCAGGTCTGGTCAATTTAGGTCAGCTTAGTTGAGTATAGGTTCCTCAGAGATTGCCGGGTATTTTCTCCCATAGGAAAACAATGGGAACTTCAAAGTCAAATATCTTGAAATTAAGCATTTGCGGCAAAAAAGTCACACATGAAAAACGTCTTAGAATGTCTCATTTCACCCAAGTATAGGGTTAAAAATATCAAAATCGCTTGACAACAACTGCTTCACATACCTAATCCTAAATAGTTTTCGTACACCAATTATTAATGTTATGCACATGTTAAGTGGGCGTATGATACTTTTTCCTAGTTATAACGCTTTAAACTTCTTATTTTCTTCTACATAGAAGTGAAGGGTGACACCGTGTACCTCTATCACTCATGCTTACGAAACTAGGCGCTTGCGTTTCTTAAAACGCGGAACGTAAACTTACTTACCTTATAGAAGTGTTTCAGTCTTTATTAAATTATGATTGCATAAGTATTCAAATAGTTTTATATCATCACCAATTATTTTATAGAGATCAAAGAAGGTCAAACTGCACTCTTCACACATGTTTACGTCGCAAACACCGAACTAACTATAACTATAAGATGACGCGCATTACTGGCGGTAAACATTTTTACCCCGTTTCTTTCCAATCTCAAAGCTGTGTTTACAAGAGTTCAGCATAACGTTCGAACGAAAAAGGACAATACCCGTTCATTTGACTAGCGTGTATCATCGGAGCTCGGGTTGTTTTCTAATTTTTTAGTACATTGATTCGTTTTTCTTAAACTAATTATCAATATTGCTTTGAGATTGCCAAGAACTGGAGTGAAAATGTTCACCGTCAGTAACGCTTGGGACGAGTGTTCGTGCCTCCCTTAGGAAGATGTGCTGACCATTTCGATGGCTGTTTATCTGTTTATTAAAGAGCACCAACCAAAACAGAGCTAAGCACCTCCATTATTTTCTACAAGCAGAAGCGAAACTGCATCCCCAAAGTATTAGGTGCCTAAGTTGTTTTGAAGTAAAAGGTCACTTCTACAAGGTAAGCTTACATTCCTGGTTTTAGGAAGCGAATGTACTTGGTTACGTAAGCCTGTGTGATAGAGGTACAACCCAAACAATGAAGCCATCGGTTAGGCCGAGAACCTAGGCTAGGGAGGCAATGCAGGTTCTGCTAGCAAATATGGGTCCCTAGAAGAACTTACCTTGCCTTACTTAACCTTTGTTCTCGCCCCAACCGATGGCTTCCTGTTGGCAAGCTTCCTCGTAGACTAAGGTTGGTGGTCGGTGGCGGTGACTATCACCTTCACTTTTATATAGGAGAAAATAAAACTTTAAAGCGTTATAACTCAAACAAAACGCTATGCGCCGACTTAAAATGTGTATAACATTGATAATTGATGTAAGAAGAACGATTTAAAGTGCAAAAAAAAAAAAAATAATAATAATAATTGAAAAATCATCCGAACCGCTCTCGTAAATACTTACAAAACTTATTAGCGGACGTTCAGCTTGTACGTCACCCCGATTACGTCGAGAAAACTGGTATCCAAGATACCTCTCGAAAATACTTAATTTGAACGACGGGTCAGCTACCCGTCTACTCATAATTTAACCTTACGATTGTTATGGGACCGGGCAAAGGGCAGCGGGACTGGACAGAACACGAAAGGAGAGGGAAAAAAAGGAACGCAAGGCTCTACACCAAAGACTGTTTACTGTACCGTGGGTATTTATCTGGGCAAATAAAAGCCGCGAGTGACGTCACGGGGCGTTAGATAAGTCGGTCGTTGCGCTTCGAGGGAAAAGTGTGGGTGGGAATTGTCTACGACGAGCCGTGACGACGCGTTTACGAAGATGATGAGTTGTTTACAACAACGTGAATTTTAGTCACGGCGAGTGTGTATATAACTTACAGAGTGAAAGAAATTAGGTAGAACAATACTGGCTTGAAGCTCTGCTAATATTATCTTGAATCACTATCTTTCGGAAGGCTTCTAGCACAAGTGCTGTATCCTTCATAGAATCACCCTAATGTATCCGTTAAAATTTAGCAGTTACCGCGATTTTCATAATGGAAATTCAATAATAACTTTGAGTGAAAAGTTCTCCGATGTATCCATCAACAGCAGAGTTCAGTTTACTACTTCATTGCAAAATTACAATGCACATTAAACTGATCAAAGGTTGACTGACCTTCAACTATCCCCGAATGCAAGAATTAATCAGGCTGGTTCAGCGTAAATGATCCCCTCCTTCGGTTAGAATTGATTAGATGTCGTGCCCCCTGAGGGCTCTGTATGCCCTCATAATAACCACTCCTGGGCCTCATTATGTGCTTCTATTGTGGGGCCTCAGTCTTGCTTGGGCCATTGAAGTCGCCTCTGAACTTGATGTTCTTGTTTGAAGGCTGTACATCCGGAGCAGCACTCTTACTGCTGATGAATACCTCCAGTTTTTTTTTTTTTTTTCTACTGGAATAACAATATCTTTCTCATAAGCTTTGTCTTGGCAGAAGATTGGTTTTTATACCCCAATCCTATTCATGGAAGTGACCTCTATACTTGATATTCTTGTTTACAGGCTGTACATCATAACGTATACTTTTATTGTAGGTGAATAGGCTTATTCTTCAACGGATTAATAGTCTCTGCTTATAAGCTTTGAAACGAATGCTAATTTTTTCCAACTTAATCTCATCTTTTTTCATTTAGTTTTTCTCTTTGAAAACTCTACATCAGAAGCTGTACTCATTTGCTGAGATAAATTATCTTCTTCTGTGAGCTTTACTCTTAAAAAGTTTGTTCACTGGACTAATATCTAAATTTGATATACTTGTTTATTACGGTATATTCGAAATTGCACTTTTACAACTGATGAACAAGCTCAAGTTTTGCGGAATAATAATCACTTGCATCTTCTTACTCCTACTAATGATGCTTTATTCTATTCTTCCTCTTCTTTCCCGACTTGCTATTCCCATGCACGTCAACTCGTGCAGGGGTAGTACGTTTCTCTTTGACATTCTTTGTGTCCCTTCTTTCTTCCTCTCTTTGAACTACAGTGTGGTCTGTGGGTAAGGAGGCTTAAGCTAGGAGAATACTACAACTACTACTGCTACCTAGTTTATATCTACTAGTACGTATTCATGAAGGCATGTAAGCCGTTTTTAGCTTAGAGAGGTCTCTAGGACCTCCTATCTAGTTCATTTTAGTACTGTTAAGTATGCTAAAATATACCTTGGGATAAAGGAAAACTGTTAGTTATTTTCTACCTTGTCCTGCCATTTCTGTAAACTCTTTTAAATTGCATTGTGAATGAATGTTCCTATTCCTTTTTCCAATAAAATTATTATTGTTATCTTTCTTCATAAAGCTTTGTATTTTTGAGAATATGTTCACTGAAGTGACCTTCAAACTTTATATTCCTGGTTGCAGCTTCTTATTCAGCACCGCACTATTACTGCTGATGAATACCCATATTCTTTCGAACCAATGTTTGGCTATCGTTTTTATCGGTAAATGATAATTTCACATTCCACGACCGTCCGCTGAGCTGACGGTTGAACTTGATGGATTTTCTGCAATCGTTATGTCAAAGACCTTGATACTATTGATGTATTCTGTACATTCAGTTTTTTTTTAAATTCATGTCATCTCTTTCTTTTAGCGTTATCCTTAAAAAGCTCAGTTTTATAAGCGTAATCTAACATACCAACTTCACGTCAAAAACGTCTTTGTGAGGACTGAGTATCAAAATGTTCTTTTGTTATTGCTATGCGCTTTGCTTTTAATGAAAAAAGATATAGTCATACAATTAGTATCATTATTTCAATAAAGAAGTTTGATTTAAGGCCCAACCATCGCTATTTCATCCAAGACCTTTTCATTGGCATTGCCATTAAAAACTTGTTTAAAGGTTCACTCTTCTCCGACTAAATTCGGCTGTTCTTGTTTGTTGTCGATTCATCAAAAGGTTCAGTGCTGTTACTATTTCGAGTTATCATTTTGTAAGGAATTCATTCTCTCTTTCTCATTACTATTGATTTAAATGATTAAAGCTGGATTGTCTCCACTGAACTGACTTATAAACTTGATGTACTACTTCTATAAAGGCAGCGCATCAGAAGCTGAAATGCTATGTGCTGTCGTGTAACCTTTGTTTTTAACGAAGCATTCATACCTTTCTAACGAGTATAAACTTTATTGTAGCTTTAAGTTTACGGCCTACACTTCTCCTATGTGTACAACATTAATTTCAAGAAAGTTTGGTGACGCAGCAGGCTTAGTTTTAAAGAAATCAGTATCTCTTAAAAAGCTGCTCTTTGCGTTACTCTTGAAGAAACCTAGCTGTATCAGCTTAAGGTTTGCATAAAAGTACGTCTAAAGTGCCTTTATGATGTTCCTGTTTGAAAAGCGATGTTATTCATACGCAATAGTCATGTGTTTCATCCTAGCGTTACCCTCGATAAAGCTTGATGTCAGCGACTGTCTGCTGCCTCTAGGAAGCTTCAGCCTCGTTTATTATGGAAGCGATGTACAAATAAACGATCACGCTGTCAACTATTCATTTTATTATATTTTATGTGGCCCATTTTTTTAGCCAACCTTTTTTTATTTCTGCCTGTGGTGTAATGCTTTGGGCTTCCATTTTATTGTCGCAAGACGAGCGGTATGAGACCGTCTTATTTGACGCCTTCCATGTAGGTAGTTGCAAACACGGCTTTTCTACATTAAAAAGGTTTTTAATTCTAGGATTTTTATCATTATTAGTGCACCAAACGCAACCCTTTAGTTGAAAAGTCATAGAAATATTGTTGAAAGCGTCTCATTTCAACAAAAGGGTTAATATAATAGGTGGATTCGGTTCAGCTAGTGAACAAAATCCAACTGAACCGAATCCACCGATACTATAAGTCTAGACGAGGCATAGGTAAGTGACATCTCCGGTAGCACCTTTGAACAATGAACATGTCCAGACACGGTCATGCAGGCGAGCGCCCAAGTGCGTCCCCGTATCGAAGGTACCTTCTCCGTAAATAAAAGTTGGGTACTTTGGAATTTTTTTCTTCAGTATTAGATAGGGGGAAAATAAGGTTTCGGACAGACAGTTCTCTTATCATAGTATAGATTAAGTAACACAAGCTATGACTTATTTCATGTTCACAAGTGACATAGCATCTTGCTAAACAAAGTTATACTTTCTACACGTTTACACATTCCAAATATAGTACTCTCTATCTACAAATTATTGCGTTTAACATGCTCAAGAATCCCAAATCTTGTTAGGACATAAATTATAACGTTTTACGCTCTCACACAATCTTAATCTTTTCCTGTCAGTTTCAGACTATTCCGTTTCACATACTCAGGCATGCCAACCAAATCATCTTCAGCTGCAAATTGCAGCTTTGAATTCAAAATTCCGGATCTTCTTAAGCTATCAACTGTTACCTCTACCATGTCGTTTTTAGGGATTTAAGTAGCGGGGTTTATGGTGTCACGGACGTGTGCGGACAAGGACTATCGTCCGGAATCATTCTGTCGGGTCCATTATGAGGTTAATGGCAGGATGGACCAGTTGGACTCCCGGCAGTTTCTTCTCACTCACCCGCTATCAGTCAGCACCCGTTGGCTGGCGCATTGACCGGTGCCGCTTTTATAGCTCCTGACACTCTTAAATTGCGTCATGGTCCAGCGTGGCCTTGGCGGGGCCCCTATGCTCTATGGGATTTCGTCGTGGACTTTTTGTGGTATTAGTGGAGCCCCTCTGATCTGTGGGAACACGTTGTGGGCTGGTGGCTATCTCTGTGGGCAGAGAGGCTTAATAGAGAAGAATACTGTTGTTATTTTGTGTTGTTAATGGGGGTTGCGCTGGAAATATTTTTGTCTGAGTTGAAGGCTTCTCTTACTCGAATGACACAAGAATATCGAAGTCTGTGGTTATTTATTAGCTCTAAGATTACTTCCTCCCTGTCGGCTAATCGTTTCAGCAGTTTTCTATTTATGATAGTATCAAGCTATCCCTTTCGTTTGTTAGCCATAAACTGTTCCTATAAAGATTATTTTCTCCCCATTCTGCTGGTCATATGCACAAGTTGCTATACTATAAAGTACCAAACTAATCGTAGTGCTTATTAGTTATCAACATCAACTAATAATACTCCTCTTTTCCCCTCTCCACTAATCATCCAGTCAGCTATTCTAGACCTGCAGTTTCCCTGTATGCTGGAAATGAGATTTCTTTGTTGTATGACGTGACCCGCACGCTCCCTGTAATTAGGTGACATTGCTGCTCTTGTGACCTAATTTGTTGAGACAGCCGGTGTTATGCCATAGCTTCCAAGGCTTAGGTAATGATATTCTTACGGATATTGGGGCGTGACACGCTACGTCGCGTCTGCGTCTGGCGGATACAACGAAGGGAGGCTGCTTGTGGGGTAGAATAAGGGGATCCGGATATTTTTCACGCATTGTTCCTCTCTTTGTAGCTTTATTAGAACTCCAAGCTCAACACGGGTTTAGGAAACAAATAATGGAGCAAGACAAGATACACCGAACCCATGTTTGGTTGAAAAAACAGGGTGGTTGTTTGCAGGGGAAGTATGAGGAAAGTATCAGGATATTTTTCAGACGTTGCTTCGGTTATTATATTTTTATTAGAACTCCAAGCTGAACACGGGTTTAAGTACTGCTATATTTACGGAGATCGGAGCGTGAGACGATACGACGAATCCATGTTTGTCCGACATAGCAGAGGGAGCTAGGTCAGATCCGAAAAATGGAATCCGGCTATTTTCCACTTATAGCTCATCTATCAGTATTTAAACCTAAACTCCGAGCCATTGTTAATATGTTATATTAACGGCTATTGGAGAGTGACAAGAAACATTGTTGATGAATTATTATCAGACAGAGTGAGAACAACTTGGTTCAACGGGCAGTATGTACACGAACAGTATATATATACCATATTTTCTGCACTTTGCTTCTCCATATTTTTGTTTAGGACTCCACACTTAGGGCAGACTGAGATGTTGTTCATGTCGATATTGGAGAATGGCACCCATCATTGCCCCGGAGTTTATTAAGTATAATGGGTGTATTATGATAGAACTTACGGGTACTTTTCAAGCACTACTTTCTCTCTCTCTTTCGTTCTGCCTTGAGTTTTGTACACCGGTGTTATGATTTCGACATACCTGAAAAGTACTCAATAGATGATTTCATGCAAATTTTTGCACAAAAGACTACTTGTAGAACTTTTGATTTAGGGTCAATGAGGCCAATTTGTGACATTCTACAGAAAACGCACTACTGTAAATATATAAGTATCTCTGGACTAAATGATATCTTTGGTATGAGTGCCTCAAGAAAATGATTTACTTAATGATATCACTTTAGGTGATGCTCATTTAGTGTAAGGGCGAGCGAACAACCATATTACGCATAATCTCCAATCTATTAAATTTTTAACTATCTCTGTAAAATTTCATCATTCATTATTTAAGATATTGGACTGAAACATCTGTATTCCCATCATCGCATTGGTTGTTTTATGATTAAAGTGCTAACTGGAACGCCCACTGGCATAAGACCATTATCCTCGATGGGGGAAATTTTAACGCGGTCAGTTTGGATGACCAGCTAACTCTAGAGCTCTATCATTTTTTACATCTAGGTCCACCCACCTGACTCCTTGCAAAATATAATGAACATTGCTCACTCCTTCTACCTCTTATAGGGTGGACAGACAAATATACTTAAATCTTCAACGAAAACATCATCACCGCTCTTTGCTTCACTCGCGGGTAGTTAAAAATAATTAAAATACCATAATAATGAGCAGCTACAATTTCAATAATGAGCTCACACACAGGCCTATTTTGATCATGAAGCTGGTAAAGCATAGTCGAAAGTCCGTGTATTTAGCTCTCATCATCGAGAGTGTAATAAACACGGGGCCTTAGAAACTAAGTTATTACTGTAGCTCAGAACATTATACAGTCTTTCATGTATCATATGTATATGTACTTGCATGTACGAGAGGATTATGAAAAGTTTTAAGCATCAGAAGAACTGATGGGGATAAGAAATTTTTGGTGACTAATTATTCAATTTTAATTTCATGTTTTATTTTATAATCTCAAAATTTGGGATGAATACTTACAAAAGGTTGTACTTTCAATAAATCATAGGCTTCACCATGCATCAGAGCTTCTAATGCTACGATGCTTAAAACTTTCTATACCTCGTAATGAATCGTGTAGTTATTTACGTCATAAACACATGTAAACTCGACTTCCCCAATTCGATTCCCTACTCAAATCCTAACTTAATCATATTAATATATTTATATTCAGATATGTATTCCTACAGTGCATTTTATTGCTATATTATTATTGGTAATTTCAAGGTTCAATACCAGACGATTTGTTATCATGGAAAAGGTTGAAAGAAAATACATTATTTCAGTTGCTACCAATATTTTTTTTTGATACGTAAGACATCTTACAATAATTTTCATTTTGTGTTTTGTTGCAGTCAAAGATCGACTTGGTACATGACGCAGCAGAGAGAGGCAATCTTCGAGATCTAAAAAGTCTACTGGACAGACGAAAGATCGCTCGATCGAAGGACAGTCAGGTTTGTTTATCTCTCTAACGTTATTATT
>LQNS02277997.1:9306608-9340532 GCA_001587735.2 Parhyale hawaiensis | reverse complement strand
ATAAAGCTCGAAGAACAACCTTAAGTCAGCAGTTCTTTCCCTATTTCATAGTCAGCATTTGGAATAGACTCCCTTCCGACGTTGTTGGTGCGGAGTCGGTCAACTCGTTTAAAAATCATCTTGACATACACTGGGAGAGACATCCTCCACAGCTAAGGACTCCTCCTCCACGAGCCGCAAGCACTTGACCGCCAAAGCTTCCCAGGCAATTTTAAGCTGACTTCTTCACACTTCCGCTCCATCTATATATTTAAGCTCGGCATATCAGCGGCTATCGATCATGCTTGCGGGCATTCATGACTATCTCTTTGGCGGAGATTCTTCTTCCCCTTCTTTTTTCTTTTTTTCTTTTTTCTCTTTCGTCTTCCGTTTTTTCTCTTCTCGTTTCCCCAGTCCTCTACATCATACTAACATAATGACAATAGCTCATAGAGGGCTGGGGTGTAAGTCCCGGTGCCTCTTTGGGAATGGGCCTCTTGGTTCGTCTACTGCCGCCTATCTAATCTAATGCAACCAGCTGTTAAAAAATGGCGGCGAAGAATATGCCATTGTGTTACTTCACTGATCATACTGTCGTTCAATTTACAACTTTGCTCCTGAGGGTTAAACTGCAAACTGTTGAACTTGGAGGAGCATAAGAGATAAGTATTCTCAGTATCAGTTCTGCTGAGTAGCGTCGTCCTGTCTTTTCTTCGGTGACCCGCACAAAAATTATCCGTTTCTAGAAGGCAGTTAAGAGTCACTCAAAATATAAATAATATGAATGTCAGCTTGATATCCTTCATATGCCATGATATACTAGTCCAAGTTTGTTTCACTAGAGCGAAAAGCTGCTTAGCAGGAGGACAGATAACCATGGAAAAAAATAATTGCTTCGACGAATCCGCTTGTTTTTTGCACATCTTTGTAGTTCTAGCGTAGCCTGAAGAACATATCTCAGCTGCTGCGCCCTTGATCATCTACAGAATTTGCGCGTGGGATCAGGGTAGCTGAAGTTTGGAAATGAGAAGAAAGTGAAAATTTGACTGCATGAGAGCGCTAAGAATAGCTGAAGCTATCTTCATTACTTAATTTTCCAGTCTCTAATGTAAGAATTATATTCAAATAATGAGGTTACCTTGCTATTGCCATTATCTTCATCTTGGCCTATTTTCGCAACTCTGTTATAGAGCTTGCAAGAAGGCTAGCGTTTCCAACCTGGCGTAACTCTTGCCTATTAGTTGCCTTTGAGCCAGACAGAGAATAAATGTAGGAGCTCAGGTAAATACAATTTGTTTTTCATTATAGCGTCTGATAGACTTGTAAAACGAGAACTGTCTTTTCATACAGATTTTTTATTATCTGTCCCCACAGGAAGGTCGCACCCCGTTTCACTACTGCGCGGCCAGCAAGTCGCCCGACGTTATCTACAGTATCATGAACAGCGTACCTGGTATTGACGCTCAGGTACTGGAGTTTGTAAATTTCAATTTTATTTATGAGCGTTTACGTGAACCGTGGCTTTATTTCCCAAATTGTAAACGGAGCAACGTACGTGTGGTTTGTGTGTGTGATAGTAGACGATATACTCAACTTTTGTATATTGGCATTTGAGTTCAACAGTTAATTCAATTTGCAAAATTTCAGTTTTCTTACTGTTGTCTATCCCGTGCAAACCAGAATTAAATTTTTTAATCGTAAATAACGTAATTAACTTGTGGGCTAACATTAGCTGTGATCTAAATTTCTGTCTGTTGCCAATTGCTTTTTATTTTACTGGTAATTCAGATTGCAAAAAGTTTGAGTTTCTAGATCATCGTTTCTGTAAGCAGTAAATTAAATAACTTTATACTCCGATGAAAGGGACATTTAGATTAGACTGATAAACATTAGGTCACGTTCTCTTACCTATGCTGACAAGTGACTTTTGTTTTGCGTTCTACGAGAAGTATTGTGAGTAAATAGGAGAGTTCGGCCGTCCCTATTCCTAGTTTTAACGGAGCCATATGCCCTTGGAATACGCTTCTAATTCAAAGGCAAGACATAAGCGAGATAAATTGATCTGCTTTGCTCCAAGATTTAACACTGCCTAATGTAGAATTTCAAGGGTGGTAATATGGCAATGTATAATTACTGTATTTAAATGACAGAATACACGTCTACATAAAATATATTGCATCAAACCATGTGTTCTTGGTTTTTGGTAAAAAATGTAATTGAATTTGTCTAAAATAATGTTTACAGTAGTGTAACTTTTAGTGATGTTGTTTAAGTGGTGCTTCTCTGTAAGTTGCGCAACGTAAATAAATGACCACAAAACTGGTCCTCTCCGATTGATGTCTTCCGAAAGGTGACATCCAAATGAACGACTTGGGTTGTAATACGCTTTTTTATTATTTATCACAAACTGGCCATAGTTTATGCCCTTTTCGTGCTCATTTTACTTATTTCATGAATATTTTGGAAATCATGAACATATCTACACTTTCAATACTAGTTTCACGAAGATTATCGGATGAGTAGAACATGTTATGCACTCCATGCACGTGACGCGCGCTGAGAAGTTTCTTTTGTGGGTGTCTCTAATCGGGATGTGCTATGTTGCTTCATGAATTTTTTTGTCGTACTGTGTTGTTGCAAAGGAGGAAAAAAGTGTTGTTTCCTTAACAAGCCATCATAGCTCGGTCAAGAGAATGTTAAATGACAACAGCCAAGTGGGTGACCTACCAGCGAGTTTTCTCCACATTGCACGTAACCGCTGACTGCTGCTTTATGCTGAATGTGTTTCAGGCCCGGGACAGCAGAGGGAGAACGGCCGCGCAGTACATGTCCCGACCATCAGAACTCAAAGTCGTCCACAAACCGAAGTACAGCGGAGGCAGGAAAAAGTCCACACCAAGCAAACGGGCCCCCAAAGTCTCCACGCCTCCTAAGAGAGAAGGTGAGGTTGTTGTAGACATTGTACATACGGGGACATCTTAGCAGAAGTATATTTCTTGCGCTGGTTGGTTCGTCCAATATTAAAGCGTAAGTAAACCTATGTCAAGGGAAAAGTATCGTCTGACTGTGCAGACATTTAAACGGCTGGAAGGTAATACTTTAACACGTTTCCTACAAATCTGTATTTATGTGAACTGACTCGTATATTTTTACGAACATATCATGCAAGCACAAAATTTAATTTCAATATTGCAGGCAACGCGTTGAACAATATACTGTACATATACATAATTAACAGACCTCATCGTATTCCTAATACATCATAAATGACAATCTAATCAAGCTATAAACGTTGTTTAAGGCTTAGGTTGTCTGGTCGCTGTCTCTTACATTAACTACTATCCCCTCAGGTCTCAACATCAACGGGGCCAATATCAGAATCTGGATTCACGATCAGGATCTTCCCAAGCTAGAGAGGATCGTATGGGAGGGTCAGGGACAGAAGCTCATCAAAGAGACCAGCAACATCCCTAAAGTGCGGCAGTTCCTAAACTTGGTACCTCGAATGATGGTAAGGACAAGTGAGGGGCTAAGTCTGGAGAATACGGTGGATAAAGGTTACAACTTAGAGAGAGTAATGCGATAAATAATGGTTTGATATTATGGATAATTGTTGGGCTTGTGCATTCTTGGATATTTGTATATATAGGACTATTGAGGTGTGTTATGCTAGCTGTAAATTGTAGAAGTTTTTGTGAATAATAGTTGTGCTCCGTATTTTTAAGGTATTAAAAGATAGTAGTTTCTCGCTCGTGACTTGTGACTATGACTGGTGATTTGAAATTTACGGCTAGAAGTAGCTAATTTTTTTAAAGAGAATGATAATGGTGTCGTGTGTTTCTTCTAGTGACAAATGATACTAGTAGCGAATTTGAGGGAGGGTAGTTTTCTGCTGCGGGGTGTTGGTGAAGTGTTACCATAACTAATAGTTTGTGAAGAGTCTAGGTGATGTGAAGCGGTAATGAAGGTTTAAAAGTTGTCTGGACGATGTGTTATGATAACTCTTATTATGTGGTTTTATTGATATCTTATTTTAAGTAATGGTTTGTGATGAATCTGAGCTATGTATTATGTTGCTTTATAGTTCGTGGGTGATATGATGTGCGTTGATAATTATAGTTTATGGTTATTCATAGTTTGTTTTGGGTTATGAGTAATGAATGATAACAGTGTATTGGCGTATATAGAAGTGACATTACTTGATCATGGTTTGTGATAGGTTTGAGTAACTTTTGGTCGTAATGGTTTGTTTTCTAAAGGGATAGACTCCACGAAGACCTTATTTTTATTTCAGATCAAGATCAAGGAGGTACATCAGAGCGCAGTCACGGGCGACATGGAGATGCTGGAGACCAAAGCAGACCAGCCTGAGCTGCTGGCTGCAAAAGACCAGAATGGTCTTAACTGTCTGCACAAGGTGACAATACCATTTACGCCCTTAAGGTCTAATCCATTACTTACAGCCTAGAAGCATCATGAGGACAAATTTCAAATGGTGCTTTTCTCGTGTGAACCGATAATTATAAATATGCTTAATAACAATGCAATTTGCAATGCCTTCGCATCCTTTAGGGAGGATTAAAAAATATGCGGTGTTACTTTTGGAATGACCATTGTCGTTAAATAGAATTGTGAGGATCAGTATTAACAAGTCTCAGAGTAACTATGCGCGTACTAATGGTAGGTAAATCCCCATATTTCAGGCCGCAGCTCTTGGCAACACAGAGATGTGTGACTGGATCATAAACAAAAACCAGTCTGCACTGTTCACTGCCGACAGGATGGGCCGAACTCCGCTTTTCTACGCCACCATTCCCGACGATGACGGTGATACTTTCGATACTTTGATGCGAGGAGGGGCTGATAAGAAGCATTTGGACCGAGTAAGTGTGAAGAAGTACCATTAATGAAAACTATGTCTTTAGGCTTCACTTTATTCATTTGTTGCGATCTTACTCCTATTATTCCTGCTCTTCTCCACTAATGTTCATTTTCCAAGTGGATATTATTTTTTTTTGTCTCTGTGTACATAGCTTAATATTTGCTGTTTGGCAATTTTTTTGCCTTAGCCATACCTTACATGCTGACAACCAATTTCCCTTTGTTATACCCTACAAGCTGACGGGTAATATTTCTCTTCGTTACGCCAAAATGACTGGTAATTTTCCCTGTGTCATACTTCATGCTAAACTCACTGAAATAGTTCCCACTGTGCTTCACTTGCAATGCATTCAAGCTGAATGACAATATTTCCCTTTAGCATACATCATACTAAACTTATTTGCAATATTTGCCACTGCCATGGTTTTGTATAAGTTTGAGCGACAATATTTCTCTTTCTTGTACTGTTTAGTAATTGACTGACAATACTTCCCCTCGGCCGTACATTTTCATAAAATGTCAGACATTGTTTCCCTTTGCCATACGCTTTCATAAACTGTCTGATAATGTTTCCCTCTGCCTTAAATTTTCATATACTGTCTGGAAATGTTTTCATATGCTTAATATTTTTGCAAATTGAGTAACAATGTTTCCCTCTACTATAAGTTTTTTAAATTGTCTGGAAACAATTCTAACCCTCATACTCCACGCTAAGTTACCTGATAACTTTCCCTCAGTTCAACAAGACCGCTGAGATGTACAAGAATCGCAAAGGTGACCTTGATCTGGCCGTGGTCTATGAACCCATCGCCGCACCCCGCAGCGGCAACGGTACTCTCGATATTCCCTTCTCGAGGGGGACATCCCTAGCCCCCTCCAGAGCCCAGAGTCGGGCCCCGTCTAGGAATCGAACCAGGTAATTAATTTCACAATGCTAAACGTTTCCAGAGAACACTGGGGTTATCGTCCAGGTTCAGCTCTTTAGGAGCGAAGAAATATTGTAACATTTAGTCGGCAATATCGTCTGTCTTGTCCAAGAACCACATTACGTATATTTTTTTGAATAGAATGATGTTAAATGGTTTCGAGTGGCACATCAGCTGTCGTATCAAAGAATCGTGTCAGGTATAATTTTTGAGAGCACAGAAAGGTAAGCTTTCGAAGTTACACCAATGTCCTAACAAGGGGACATATCTTTCTAGTATCCGAGTCATGCACATATTTTGAAGACGAAACAATGGTGTGAGATTTCGAACCCCACATCTACTTGCCTATCCAGGAATCAGCGGTCAACATTCTCTTAGGAGTTAGAAAATGCTATAATGTTCGACGGCTACATCAGCGCCCCCGTCCAAGAATCAGGCCAGAATAATTTTTCCCGTTAAAAAAACCGTGTTAGGCCTTTAGCACCCTACTGAAGGCCACGTCCACACGTGCAGATAGGTAAATAGGTTAACTCCTAATCTTTGTTTCCTCCGTTGCAGTCGGTCTCTGAATGCCAGTCGCCGCAACTCCGCCGCAGTGACGCCCCGCAGGGCGAAGAGCACCGACAGAGGTCGGGGAGGCAATGGAGATTCGCCCCAGGTAAGAAGAATATATTCGCCCTCTTCTTAATTAATGGATAAGTAGAAAATATCGAATAACCTAGAAAGTCTTTTCGTTTTTCTATAAAACAGTTCACTATTAAACCCCTCTATGTTACCTTGTTACTTAAATCAACGATAGCACAAATGTGGTCTTTTATTTTATTAATATGAGAAGTGCAGAAAACCAAGCGAACATGAGCAATTGCAAAGTTGAATGCACTGAAAATGTAACGAGCTGAAGAAACAGTCATTTGAGAATCGGAAATATGCAGCTCAGTCATCTCGTCATGAATGTTTTTTCATTGATGCAGCTAACTGAGCTCTAGTGCGTATCAGTTTGTATTTACATGAAATGAGTAGAAGATATTACAATATACTCGCAGCTGTGGTACAGAACACGTATCATTTATTTACGTTTAATCGGTAGAAATTATGAGTAGGAAACGAAACACCGTATTACCACTTTTTCTAAAAAAAACACGGCGTTTTCTATTTGTTGCTTGAGTAGCAGGCTCTGTTGCGCCGATCGAGGAGAGGTTACTTATTTATTTATCAGAGATAAATAATGAATACTTTCCATAGTCACACAATTGTTGGGATTTAGAGCGATTGACCAATTCTCTCATTCTGTTGTCTACATGTGAAGTTTTAAAAGAGATATGTTTTTGAGAAGAACAGGTTAATCTATGAAGTAAATAGTGGGCTGACTGAATTTTCACTCGTCACAGTTGTGTGTTGTTGCACTAGGGAAAGTCTACGGAATTTACAATCCACATTTTCTTTAAAATAGGCCTTTGTTTTACCTCTGCCGTATATATATTTTTTCAGATCGTCAAAATACTGAAGGCTGGAGTTTTCGGCTTTAAAGCCATGCAAATTATTCCGTGATGTAAATAGCATCATTGCAGCCCTCTGTAGCGATGCCAGAGTGATGTAGAGGCTACGGAGTTGGGGGTTCTGCCTGTGTGGTCGTTCTTTGCGAGCAGCGTCTGTTCGAGATTCATTGCCTCTCAGACTATTGTCGCAAAAGGCTGTGCTATACTGCGGGTTGTGTGTTTCTAGGAATGCTTGTTTGCTGTGTATCTGTTTCTTTAGTGTTATGTTCCCCTAACTTTTTCAGTGTACTAAATTCAAAGGGGGGCAGCTGCGGCTTCTTATAGCTGCTTGCAGCCCTGACACAGGAGTAAAAATGGCTGACGGTCTGCGGTCTTCGTTTTTATTTATCTTTGTGGCTGTTCCGCAAGCAGTAGTAGGAGGCCACTTGTGCCCAGCTTTTCATCACACGTTTCTTTTTCTTTTTCAAACAACGGGTTCATGCGCACTTGGCGTACTGCGACAGTAGTAATAAGGGACCAAAAACCTTTCCGTTCCTCTCTACAAATGGTTTGTCATTTCGTCCAATATTAATTTGCCGTCTCGTGTTTTGTCAAGTGGCTGGAGGAACATCACATCTAGTTATTTATTTCTAGTCTATGAAGTTACTTGGTGTAAATAGAGCATGGCGGACCTAAGTACATCATTTGTTATTCTTTGCACATGCTTAATCATATTTTCTGTCACACCACCCCAAATTATAATAGCGTATGTCAATTGAGAATAAAATAAAGCATAATACAATGACAGTAATGCATCTCTAGACAAATATTTGGACATAATATAAATGGCGCATTTGGCCTTAATTAGTTTTCCGCACACTAATGATACATGAGATGAAAAATTCAACTTATGATCAATAATAAATCCAAGATATTTAAATGATTCGACCCACTCCAGTTGGACTCCATTCAAATACAAGCTAGCCTTTTCGTTAATTTTAGTTGAATTGAAGGCCATTAGTTTGGTTTTACTAGCATTGGATGTGAGTCTATTGGTTGAAAGCCAAATGAGTAGGATATAAATGTACGTATCTTTCCTACAGTAACATAGAAATGGCAATCATGCACATAGAAAACCGCGTCGTCTGCAAATAGCTGAGTAGATACCCTTTCGAATAATATATAATTTGTATAAATATTGAAGAGTAATGGTCCGAGGACAGATCCCTATGGCACCCCAATGTCTATATTCCTCATTCAGGACTGTACCTCACCAATTGACACATACTGCTTACGATTTCACAAATAACTTTCTATGAGACCTCTTGAAACTCCTCGAATGCCGTAGTGGTCCAACATAAGCAATAAAATATCCTTGTTTACAGTATCGAGCGCCTTTTCAAGATCTAAAAATGAACTAATGGTAAAAGTTTCATTCCTAAAAGTCGATAGAAGATCATAGATAAGATGAATATAGCTAGAGTTGTATTTCGCCCTTTTCTAAAGCAATACTGGCAATCAATAAAAACGGAATTCACTTGTAGAAAATGAGTAAAGCAAGCATGGATAAGTTTTTCAAAAATCTTGTTGAAAATTTACAATGTTCAAATAGGCCTATAATTTGAGACAACATCAACACCACCGGACTTAGGCAAAGGCATAATACTAGCTATTTTTAAAATATCTGGATCAATTCCGTCAGTTTTGCATCTATTAAAAATGGCACACAGGTAAACTTCAATGTACAGTGCGATTCACAATATATCAAAAAATATTTTAACAGTTTCCGTAATTTACTTTGTAGCTGTGGCCTTACGGATGGAAGTATCCCAGCTGAACTGCCGGAAGTGAGGCGATAGCATCAGTGACAGACAACATATTTATTCTACCCTGCCAGCTTTCTGGTTTTCTTCCGTGCTGTATTTCAAGTGTGCTTCCTCTTCGCATCTTCTACTTATACGTTCATTTTATTTTCTGTTGATGCAGTTCCGTGACACATTTGTGATAATCGATTTACAGGGCTTTTGTGCTGAAGTCGTCATTTATCCATTAATGCAGTCCTGTGATAAATTTGTGATAATCGACGTGCATGGCCTTTGTGCTGCACTCATCATTTCTCCATTACTGCAGTCCTGTGATAAATTTGTGATAATCGACTTGCAAGGCCTTTTTGCTGAAGTCGTCATTTCTCCATTAATGCAGTCCTGTGATAAATTGTGATAATCGACTTGCAACGCCTTTGTGCTGTAGTCATCATTCTCCATTTATGCAGTCATGTGATAAATTTGTGATAATCGACTTGCAACGCCTTTGTGCTGTAGTCATCATTCTCCATTAATGCAGTCCTGTGATAAATTTGTGATAATCGACCTACAAGGCCCTTTTGACATACTAGTAGTTATTCATCTGTTTTTCGTTGATGAAATTCTGTGATAATTTTATACGATTTCACTCACAAGTTCAGCATACTAGTTTTTCATTCATTTTTCATTGACTTAGTTCTGAAATACTCTCCTTCCTGCGAAACACATTTGTGGACTTAGTAGACGTTCTTCAGCTTTTTATATACAGTAGATGCATACACAGCTCAATATAATCTAATATCCAGCTCTTGCTCTATTATATTCTCTCCGTAATGGATTTTATTTAGAATGTCAGTTGTGAGAATCACGCTTATATAATTATGATAACACAATTTACCGTATCTTTATTAATTCATTAACAATTTACCCCCGTGTCTGCCTTTATTTCTATTTGAATTTGTGACGTGACTGACATATCAGTTACAAACCTTGATAGAAATGGAATGAAACTAAGTCATGAATTAAAAAACATATCAATGAAGTCCCCTCTGAGTCAACCTAACGTGCATATTAGCTAAAATAAATATTTTTTTACTCAAATTTATATAATGTTGTCTCCGGGTACAGTCCTAAAGAATCTTATGTTCGATTATTCATGCAGCTCTATTTCTCTTTATTCTACTGCGATGAAGTTGCTGCTTTTAGTAATGCTGTCTGACTGTTACTATTTTATCAAATGTTTATTAACTTATCACATTTTTCGCTGCTTGTGTATGACATAGTCACCGTATTTCGAGATATCGTCGGTGGCGAAACGATTTATTCATTAGGATATTTGAACATAACGTCTGTACTAGCAAATCTTCACCACATACTCCTGTCTGTCAGTCACATTAGAGAAGCAGTTGGTACAATAGAGATCATGATCCCGTAGTGGCATTTTGGTGTATTACAAGGTGTTATAAAGGACTCAAGAGAACTTAATTCATAGGATGAGATTGTATCAGCCAGTTGAGCTGTTCATTCTGCCTCTGTTATGGGAAACAGCGCCTGTTAGGAAACTCCATAAGTTACTTTGGTCTTAGCTTTTTCGGGCATCTTTTCTTCTGGCTCGTTTTGCTCCTACTATTTCCATCCTTCTGTTTTTCTTCATTTTTCTTAATTTGCTTTACCCATGCGCATTGACCTACTGACGTAGTCCTATTCTTTGTGCTTGACTTTTATTTTCTCTCGATATACTACATGTCCTTTCTCTCTTCCTCTCTTGGTATCGCAAGTACGGTAGTGGGGTCGGGAAACTCAGATCAGGCAAAGAGCGTGTTCTGCCACAAAATTTGCGCCGTGTAAATGGTGCTTTAGGGTACCTACACCATTTTCTGCGCTTGATGTACCTAATCGGGAAACTTTAGATAAACAATCGTTCTGTAGATTAGCGAGCGTGGCTAATATCAGCTGCTTACCTACAATTTCCCGAATTGGTATTAGACACTCTTGCTCAACTGCTTACCCATATATTCGCACAGGCAATGCAGTGCAGCATATTTATGAAAGGGGCTACGGAGAATAGTCTAAGGAAGTTTTTTTCGGTCTTACTGCCATTCTTTTGCAGTGAAGATTTTCATGGCATTAGCGAATTTTCTTCATGTCTTGAAGGATCTGCACGCCGAAGACATTGATACTGTAGTTTCATTCCATTCACTTTTTCCATGCAATATGTTGTTCGTTATTTTTCATTCTGTCCGTTATTTCCTTGCAGTCAGGTGCCTCCATTCAGTTCGTTGTTTACGCTATGATTTGTTTGCCCTCAATCAGTTGTTTTCAGTTAGTTTTTATAGCAGTCTAACGCAATAAATGTTTATATCACTCACGTGTTTCATTTATCCTTCCCCTCAAGGCCATAGAGTACGAGGACATGAGCGACATCGGCCAAGACGAGCTGGACAAACTTATTGTGGATGGCGACATGGACAGGCTGGAGATGGTGGTACTGTCCGGCAGAGGGCAAGACCTGCGGGGCAAGTCGTCCTGGAACGAAGACGTGCGGAAATTCCTGAAGCGAGTACCGGGATACATGGTGAGTGCAGAGGTTCAATATGCGATAAAAAAGAAAAGTAGTTTTAAAACTTATAATTAGAACAAAGTAAATACTCTGTCAATAGTAGCAAAGAGATGATCCACGAAGAAGTGTGTGCATGTTCTGGAAGTGAGTGCTGTGTGGCGTGCTGAATTTAGAGGTTCTTTATTTTTTTTTTAAAGAAAACTGCCAATTCATGACTCTTGCTTGAGCTATGAATAGATGCTCTGCTCGTAGTAACTAGAGACAATCAAAAAAGGGCATATCTGTATATATAGCTAAATGTTCTGTGACCATTAATCACGAAACGGTGCCTAACAAAGGGACTGTGTCTCTACAGTAGCAGACATTGTCACCGCCCGACAAGCTGCTGTACCTTTCTAACTTTTGGAGCGGGCAATCATTTTGTTAGGGATTATGCCACAAGACATTCTGTGGCAGGCAAGTAAAGACTAAATTGACGATTTAAACCTTTCAGAAAACTAGGAGTGTACCTCATGAGTCCCACTAATTTTAATCCTGAAACCAATGTCTCAAAACGTTCAGAAATCTTGAAATACTTTACTCCAATTTCATTCATGCTTCTCGTAAGATTATTACTGAATGCTATATTATTGGGATTGTACTGTGAAATGAAAGTTACCTTTAGTGCACACCGCCACTAGGAAATCTGCTTTGCCATACCGCAAACAAATAGCCCTTTGGCTTCGACAAGTTCACGGCTGTAGTCTACCACAGATTATCAAAACTTATGGCGTCAGAGACGCTAGGCTCATGTGACATTTACAGTCACCAGAACCGTCTCATTGCTAGTGAGGTGAGTGCCCTTGCAGTGGAATTAGAGTGTCCGAAACGCTGACGTTGCAATTTCAAGCATCGCAAGACTTTATCTTTTCGGTTAGAAAGCAAACTTCAGATCTCAAGACAAACATTGTTGTACTCTATCCACTGTGCCACCGCGTTTTGATGCTTTATGGTCCCATTATTATTTATAGCCTTCCTGAAGGTATTCGTTGGATTAGGCTGGAATAGCTTAGGTAAGAGTGGGTTAGGCTAGGTTAGTATGGGTTTATTCGGTTCAGGTAGAATAGGTGCCCAAGTTTACTTACGGTACACCTATTTACCCTGAATCTCATGTAGCCTACACACTGCACCGGCACCCCGTTTGAAATACAGTGGGCAATGTTGCAGGAGAATATCAACAGCCTGCACGCCGCCTGTGAGAGCGGGAACCTGAAGGCTGCCCGCCAGCTCACGGACCGCAACCGGCGGCTGGTGATGGCCCGAGGCAAGGACGGGTCGGTGGCCCTCCACCACATCGCCCGATCCGGCAACGTGGCCGGGGTGAAAATGATACACGCCATGTACCCGGACGGCCGGGATGTCAAAGACGCCGTAAGTTAATGTCTTCACCGTTGTGATGTTGATGATGACGAATATCGAAGACTCACTACGTTATTTTTCTGTATACTAAATTAGTTGTGATGGCAAGGTGAGATACGAACGACTGTAAATTGATTTCTACGGTTACCTGACAGATGCAATGCTGATGTAAAATATCAGATATGTGGTAATTATTTTTTTAAGGCTAGCACTGGAATGTAACGGTGATGTAGGACGACAAAGACCCTGTAATTTATTTTTTATTCATTTAAAGTAGTATTGGTGAGATGGGAAGTGAATGTTTCGCAAAATTATGTCAATACTTATCTGGATTATATTATGTTACTCTGGTGTTATTGCATTGATATCAAGGACTTAGCTAATGTTTTATAAATAGATATATTTACAGCCAGACAGTTTTAATGGAGAAGTGGAATGTCGAAAAGTTCTGGAAATTAGGATTTTGTTTAATTTGACAGTACTACATAGTTATGGCGTGCACTCTCAGAGACACCGTAAATTTATTTTCAATTTTGAAATGTAATGATGGCTTTGAATATCAAGGACTAGTCAAATAACTTGTTTATTTAGCAGTTATCTGTTTTACGACATATTTAACTGCTATGCTAGTAAAGTGCGATGGAAAGAAGTCGGCACTGCTAAAAGCAGTGTTGAAAAAAAAAAAAATCCTAGTCAGCTATAATATTGATGGGATGTCGGCCTCGGTGAGGTAATTTTCACCTCCCTCCTACAGCTGACTTAATGATGCGGGTCGTCAAACATGCAATAAATTAATGTTTATATTGAGTAAGAAGCCTTAAATGGTGGATTAAATTGTCGAAGACTACCTCCACGGTGCACCATGCTTAGGTTCCAGCTCACAATCCTTGTATCGCTGGTTCGATGCCAACCCAGGCACGCGAGCTCTTTCCTGGTCTAGGTATGCGGACTCCGCAGTTGTGTGCATGCACTGCGCCGTGGTGAAACTCTCCTTCTTCAAAGATGAGGGGGTGAGGGTCGCGGGTTATTTCAATCTTCCGTCAAATTGGCCGCATGTACCAATTGTACTCCAATGACCTGTGATCGACTGCAACCGCACTTGCTCCTCTGGGGCCAGTGGGTCTATATCTGCAGCACAAACCAGTGCACGTGGGTTTCCCAGTTGAGGGTGCGGTCAAAGTTGGCATTAACTTTACCTAAGTGGCAGTTGTAGTTGTGATGGAAGATGTCAAAGGTTGGGCGAGTTGGAGTTTTCTCGATAGAAGTCAGCCATTATTTTATTACAGGGTGTCAAAAATTCTTTAGATTTCGATTTACATTTAATTAAATTAGCCTACTGCATAGTTGTTTTGTGATATGAAGGCGTCGGTAGCTGTTAAATTTGTAATTACACTTAACTTGTTCGTACCAGGTGCCTTATTGGAAGAGGATGTGAAATTGTCGGGAAGCGTATGATTAGCAGCAGTCACGTAATCGACACCGTGAATCCGTGTGAAAGCATGTAAATTGCCTTTGTAAATTCGATTCTTGCTATTGCTTTTCGACGGTTTATATTACTATACTCCGACCATTTTATCAAGGCAATTTGGGCGTAGTCATATTCGTCTATAGTGTTGCTGATTTTATGGGTATTTCTGAGATTTTCCTGTAAACAGGTAGTGGGTGGAGCTAAATTGTGTGAAAAAGGGTTCAATTGGTGCTTATAACGCTGTTGTTGGATAATTCTCTCACTGTTTCACTTGCGTAACGTATTTTTATCGACAATAGGTTATGAAGTCCAACATGACATCGAATATTGATGGAAAAGTTGCAATTTCTGAGGCTTTCACTCGATTTTTCCTGCATTTTACAGGAAGGAAAATTACCATTACATTATGCCGGCATGTCGCGGTCTCCTGGAGGACGAGAAGCTTACGAATTCTTGGAGAAAATCGGCAGTGACCCTCAAAAAGAGGACTACGTGAGTCTTAATAACTATTTTTTTTTAAACAATTTAACGTCCCAATTAAGCATTAATTCGTAAAGGAATAGAACCAATTGTCTCATGTTGAATTGGGCACAATGTGCGCCTGTCAACTCTGTCGCTGTGGAAGTTGTAATCCTGGAAGAGTCTATCTTAGAATGCCCTTAGAAATTCGTTTTCATTTCTCATAGTGACTCACCTGAATTTTAACTTTATAGAATATGGGCAAAAACTGCCAATGCTGTCAACTCTTCCATTACAGTGTGAAAGAAGTACTAAGTTCTGTGCTTTTTCGTTATGGTTTACTTACGTTTAGGCATTCCAAAATTAATGTAGTTTGACATTGGTTTATCGTATTTATTTTTATCGTTGTCATCGCTGAATACTTACACACACTGCAAAATGTTCGTCACTACTAAACTTCATTGTTATGTACTAATTTGGATGTTTTTTGTAATGTTGCTATGCAAGCTCGTGACTTTTCTTGCTTAGATTTGTCGCTTTCTATGTTTTTAGGGCGACTTTTCGAGACTTCATAAAGTTCTCAAAAAACTCACTAAACCATTTAGTTTCAAGCATCAGAAGCTACAGTCCATCGAAGGCTTGAACTCTGGAAATATTCCTAGATTGCCGTATAGCTTCCCGAAGAAAGCCTACTGCAGCAATTATAAAGGACACGCTTGACAGATTTTTTTTCTGTGTGTGTTTGCTGTGAAAGTAAAGCCTTTGAGAAAACTTCCATCAGAGTCTATTAGTACTCTGGCCACGTACACAGGGCAAAGTGTTGACCCCAAACCGGAACGCCTTCACGTGCACCGAATGGCAGTAAAAATCTTCGTATGTTGTGCAACACGTAACCTGCTGTTTCCGTGCTGCACCAGCACACCAAGGCTAGCATATCTCTTCAGTGCACGGGTCTGTCTGCGTGCTGTTGCTAGAACAACACTTTTCTCACCGCAGTTCGTTATTCTAGTTAATTGTTCTCACCGACAATCGAACGAGAATATATCTGTCTTTCTTTTTCTTCATTGTCAGTAGTTAATAGGCTTTTCATTGTTCCATGTTAGAGCGATTATCAATAGTTGGCTGAGACATAAAATATAAAAAATGATTCATTTTCCAAAATTTGAGTAATGCTTTGAAAACAGGTGCAATGAACTGCAAAAAAAAAAAAAAAAAACTAGAAGATTCACCTCTCCAGCTGCGAGGTCGAACAGAGTTAATTTAATTATTTATGTCAGGAAGCTAATTATTGAAACATCTGGTCTGTTTTAGGCCTAACATATTTATATCGCATTGGTTACTAGCAGCACGATTTTGCATTTCGCATAAGCTGGATTTTTGTCGTGGACGTTCGCGCATATTTGTCATATGTTGCACTGTTCGTCATAATATCTTTTGTCTATTTCGATATTTCTCGTATTGTCTTCAATGCTTCTCAAATACTTTTTCTTATATGAATTTATCATTTAGACTCTCTCTTCATTTTTATTCAGCTTGATATTCGTTTGTTTATTCATACTACACGGTGTACACTGGCATTGCCATAGCTAAATTTCCTACAATTATTACGCTTCTTTCAAATGAATGTAACTTATTAACAACCTTTTATTACTTGAGGGACAGTTACTTCGTTAGCTCCTGCTCAGAGGCAAATATTGTGAAGGTAAGGGTGATAAAAATGATTTTTTACGATTGTTTTCAAGTGAAAATTCTTCCCCACCACCTCAATAGCACTTGGGAACGGCTCGTGGTACGTGCAACACAGTTAAATATATAAGTATTACCTTTGAATGAGTGATATAGTGTCAGATATATATCAAGAGAACGTGATCCGTACTACTTCTAGTTAACTATGACTGTTACTGTATTCAAGTTAGGCCTCTCAAACTTCTAGTTAAGTCATACGTATTTGTGTAGAGAACACATTTTGTACAAGTTATGGGTCATCAGCAAGTGGAAACTATCCAGGAAACATAGTCCGTAGTATAGTTGGTTGACCTATGACCTATAAGTATTTACCAGCAGAATGCAATACATACTTCTTTTGTTAACTTTTGAGTACTCATCTAAGGAACATGGTTTGTATTACCTAAGGTTCATCAACTGCATGTTCGTAAGTTTTCATTTTTCTAATGTTGGCAATGTGATTCAGAACAATGCCTAGGTCTTTAATGTTCCTAAATTCTAAGTTGGCTACTGCAGCGCATAATAGACTCAGACCTACTATTGGGGCTATTGAGAGGTCAATTTCTATTGTATCACAATGTGACATAGTCGTTATGGGGCATATTACACTTTGGAGGATTTTTTTACAGTATTCTGGCTCAGTTACTTGGGTTTGTATTTCCTAAACTATGATCCCTCGCCGCTTTCTGAAGATAATAGCGAGAAATACAGGTTATCATCTGAAAACGCTTTTGTATGATGTGATTGGAATAATCTACTTACTATGGCTGAGAACTATGTTTGTTCATTTCCAAAAGTAGTATTACCAGTCACGGAGTAGTACAGCCAGTACATTGTTACTCTAATATATGTCACCCAATTGTGCAACTTGTACTCGTGATTTCTAGTATCACTCATAAAGCTGTGCAGTTGGTTCTCATCTGGCCAAGTATAAGTCATGGAATTGCGTAGTTGGTACCTACTCATTTCATTTAGAGCCAATCTTGGAACTGTGCTGATGATGCATTTGTGGTTACATACCCGGGGGATAAATAAATTATTTAAAAGTTTTTAAATCCCTCAGAACGGCATCTCCGCACAAGACTATCTCAATGGCTACGGTGACGAGGACGACGGTGATGCAGTATCCCGAAGGTCATCAGCGGCCTCGAAGAACGGTTCCAGGAGACCATCAAGGTCCGACGCGCCTCCCTCACCTGCGCTTTCCAGAAAAGGGTCAAGGCGCAACTCCCGCGAGCCTACACCTCAGCAATCTCGCAGGAATTCATTAAACGAATCACGAGGACCTTCGAGGAGTAACTCCCGTGGTCCTTCTAGGGATAACTCCCGTGGTCCTTCAAGGAATAATTCCCGCGGTCCTTCAAGGAACAATTCAAGAGACAACTCTCCAGCGGCTTCACGCCAGGCAACCCCTCAACCGCCTTCTCGTCGAAGCAGCTCCAGGAAGGTGACTCCTGCTGAAGCGGATGCTGAGGTCGAGAACGACGTTGTGGGACGGATTGGAATGGCAGAATCCGGTGATTTCGACGGTGTTACGGACTTGATATTACGGGGGGATGGTCACCTACTCGTGGGACGGAACTCACAGGACGAAGAAACTCAGCAGTTCTTGGACCGAGTTCCATCCATACTGGTGCGCTTCTGCATGATTGCGTTGAAAAGTAGTGTGAACTTGCTTGACTTTTCAGAAGTTAAAAGCCTATTTAGAAACCTACACTTCAACATCAAAAAGAAAAAAATGAGCACTAAGGTTGCGATGAAAACGATCGGTTATCGGTATTCAGAACTGATAGTTTTGACTAGAATGTAATTTTTAATCGACAAATGTGCTAGGAAACATGGTCAAGGAAGCCGAAACTTTTTTGGGTTTTCTGCATCATCAATCGGTAACGGCCACCAAAACCTCTTCGCTGAATACATGAAATCGATCATTTCGATTCCACGGCGAGGACTACTTTATCTTAGCCAGTGCTGTTATAAACTTATTTGGAACTTCATATCTACACACACATTGGTTAATTCAGCCGTTTTGGATCAAGTGTTAGACGTAAACTTTCTCTTTCTCAGGGTGTGCTTCTTCACCATACTAAGTCTTTCTTGTAGAAATCAAATAGGAGACAGAGTCATTGTAGCTACATATAGCACCTCCTGAGTAAAACAGGGTTGATTTAACTTAATAATGTGAGGTTTGATCCGTCTCTGGAGTAACCAGGCTGATTCCAACATCTGTAACACTCTCCAAAGTGGGGAAACTAAGCTTCTCTCTAATGCTCCGAACTGTTGGGCTTAGCTTAAGCTGCCCTCGTGTCGTGAAAATCGATTTCCTTTTTATCGCTGGTATCGCCTGAGTTTTGTTACGACTGGAAATTAAACTAGATGTATATATAAATCTGCCGAGTGCTTCAGTTTTCTGTAAACATTTTAGGGTACGCATGCTGTAAACATGAATGTATAGTTCAAAGAATGGTTTGACTTTTTTTCAGTATTATTATTAATACTTTATTGAAGAAATCGGAGCAGTGTTAGAGTGGTGCCGCTTTATTTAACGCTTGGTTCTTTTCCGATTATAAGTTCATTGAGTGAAAAAACCTTTTTTAAAATCGTGCTATTTGACAGAATAGTTTGGTTCAACTCTGATTTTTTATTTGCATTGAGTGAAATAAGTGGTGTTGCTTTAACGCAAAGTTTGCTTAATTTCATGTTTTTTTTTTCTGATCAATATTATTGTTGTACCTTTTTTGATTACTAGAGCAGCATTAGCTGGTACCATTTTAATTAAGCACTTGATTCTTTTCTGGATGTTATTTTTAGTTGAGTGAAGTAGACTGGTGTTGAACTGACGCTGCTTTTTTATTAATAAATGTTTGGTTCTTTGTACCTAGAAAGTGGTTTGTTGGAGTGTAAAATGAATGTAAAATTCAATTTCAATTTTTTTTGCGAGTGGTTTATTGTTAATTCGAAAAAAGTAGCTATAGATTTACACAAACTTTAATTACATCAAGTAACCATGAAAGATCGTGCCGTTTTTGTTATATATCAGAAAACATAAGATCTTTCTGGCTTATTTGCTACCCATTTGGAAATTTATAGGCATTTAGCGGCTGCTTACGAGTAAATAGTGAGCGGTATCCTGATAATATTGGATGAATGTCTATAAATTTTCGATTGGGTATAGTGATATGAAAATGTTGACCAACCCTGGCCTTACCTCACCTACTTTAAGCTAACCTAATCTAATTGTACCCAGCCTGTCTGACCTAACCTATTGTGACTTACTAGCGCTAAATAAACCAAGTCTAACCTTACCTATCCTCTTCTACTCTAACCTAACCTAAGTTTACATGTCCTGGCTGAAATTAAATTAACTTGGCATATAACCTCCTTCACCTTAGCTATCGAAAAATTTTCTCATCAAATTTTCCCTTTCTTCGTTAGACATTACCTGGTTTCCTCAATGGCATGCTTAAAATATATACCTACAGTACATATATGCTTGTGCTTTGTTATTGTAACTTAGTATTTAAATCAGGTCCAATCAGCATCAAATCCTCTTCCACGGACTAATTCAAGTGTTTGGATTAGCACAAATTCTCATCTTGGGTAAAACTTAATATTAAGAGCTCACTATCATCGATGCTGAACAGTAGAACAGCCGATAAGTTTGATCACCCTATTCATAATCTTGAATTACTTTTTCTTACTGAATCGTTCGAAATAACTTAAAGTCTACCAGGATCAATGAAAAAATCGGTGAAACTTTGACAGTTTAAATAATACGATTTTAATCTTACGTATGGACGTAGTGAATGTTTCTTTTGTCAGAATTGTGGGTTATGATGCCTGTACCTATCAGCAGCATAGTAACGTGCCCTGGCTTTAAGACTTCTGTAATACAGATATTGGATCTAACGGGCTAGCTAATATGCACATTTATTTCCTATTTACATTGGGCTATTGTAGTGTAGGCTCAATAGTTACTAGAAATCAGGAACACGTAAGTACTATTGTTCGGCGTTTTTCCTACCGGTGTTTACTGCTTAGCGTCCGATCTACTTTACAGTCTTCACGGCATCGTCATGAGAGTAATTAAAAGCATGCCATATAAGTATTCATATTCGTGTCCACATAAATATACAGCCTCAAAAGAATAATATGTGTTTGTGGCTAATAAGATGTCTATCTTATGTATAAATTGCTTGAAACTGTTTACATTTTTGCTTGCTTCCAGCACTGATGTTTGTGCATCAACAATAACACCCTATATTTTTTGGCTTGATTTTTTTTTTACTTGTGTTTCAAAAATTACGTAATGCATTGTTTTATTAATATCGCCTTGCATCCGCTTTATGTGTCTTATTTTTCTTTGCTTCTCTGCCTAACGCTGTATAGATAACCATTTAACATTATAATAATTTGGTCTATGAGAATCCACCAATAACAAATACAGGCAACTACAGAGTATAGATTTTCCAACATTGTAAACTGAAAGTACCCTAACATCGGGCATTATTTTACTATTTAGCGTTAAATAAAACTAGCAATGCTGCTTTTAATGGTATATAAAGTAAAAAGCTTCATGTAAAAACAAGTTCACAATTGCCTAATAATTTCGCTTGGTAACAGGAAAGTGTGGAAGAAATCCACTCTGCCGTAGAGGCTGGAGAGACGAGGAAGGTTGTCAATCTTATTGACAGGCGCAAGAAAGCGTCCGTAAGGGACACCAACCACTCGAATATTCTACACAAGGCCGTGCTACATGGACACTCAGGTAAATTGAACTGTAGTTCTCGATATGTTACGCTAGCACTATGCCCATTCTGGTTATTAAACGATACAGAAGTGGATGCCTTATTCTAGCATTATAGCCATTCAGGTTATTCGTGCAAGATACGTAGTGCTTGGATGCACATTTCTAACATTATGCCTATTCAAAAACACTGAAGACATACCATTTCAGCGTTAGATCTACTTAAGATACTAACCTATAATGCTGGATATACGTAATGCTAGTAACATACCTATAGCAATGAAACTAGAGTAGGTCTATAGAAGTTTCGCAGATCTAAAAGTTTTGCTGAAATATTACACTCAAAGCTCCGTTACCTAGATAGTTAGGTGTGTGTAAGTGATATGCTCGATGTTCTTGATGTGTTGTTCTATCTTTAGAACACAGTACAGTGCTGTGCATTAGATACTGAATGTTGCATTGATTTTTGACGCGTGTACTCGGTGTGAGGACATAGCAACAAATATTGAACTAGTGGGATGCCCTTTCATATCTACTATACACTCTCATGTACTTTACATATTGTGCTGTTCTTTCGAAAAATTATACTTATCGTTTGAATTCTAACCTCCTGGGCATAGCTTGTCCCTCCATCTCTGATTAGGAATCTCTGATTCCTGTTGAGTTAATTCCAAAACTGATGCGATAATGAGTCTTCACGCAAATTATTTCTCAGACTTGGTCCGGTACCTGGTGCAGTCTTATCCCGAGTTGCTGAATCAGCAAGATCGAGCAGGCAGGACGCCTCTGCATTACGCAGCAGTTATCAGGGACGGTGGACACACGTACAAAATACTTACTAAGGCCGGAGCTGACACCGACATTGCCGACAGGGTAAGTGTCCTTACCTACTGAACTGCTAAATGGTAAGCGTGGATGTCGACAACACGTACAAAATGCTATCTAAAGCAGAGCCCGGTGCAGGTTTACTGACAAGGTGAGTGTCAGTAACATGTTGAAGTTCTCATGTGTATTCTTGAATATCAAGAACACTGAGAAAATGCCCTCTGAACTTGGAGCCAAAATTACGAAACGTTACGTATACGGTAATTAATGTACATGATTACCACACGCGAGCGAAATGAAGAGCGCTGATAATGTTTTCCTTGAAGATTTAAGTGTCCATCCAAACAGAGAGGGGGGGGGAGGAGGAGTTGAGCAATACTCATTATTTTTTGGCGAGGAGTCAGGTGGGTTGACCTAGATGTGAAAACTACCAAAACTCTCGAGTAAGCTGGCCATAAAACATGCGGTGTTGAACTTTGCCCACCCCCACCGCGGGTGATGTTCTTACGCCACGAGGCGCTTTAGTATAAAATGGGTTGTGTCATTAGGTGCTGAACTTCTCAAAGGCAATCACGGCTATCGAACACGAACTGCCCTCTGAACAATTACGAAATAACTTTTAGTGCCATTATAAATATTGCTACGGGATGTGTGTAGTGACATTACTGGCTGCGCCCTTACGTGTGATCATGTATGGCTACTATTGTTAAAAATTAGCTAATATAGGAACCGACGTATTGCATGCAGCTGTGCGAATGCTGTGTTATGATGCACAATAATACATGGTTTTATATTTCATCTAAATGATGTGAATTATGGTGCACTACTTTTTTATTCTCTGATTATAACATTTCGTTACATCTGGATCAGTATTATTCTGTTTGTCACATAAAAATAGTAAATTTTGGAGCGGTGCATTTATTATTTTTACGTTCTGCGATGGCAGGAAGGACAGTCTCCAGAAGACTATCTCAAAGACCCAGGCTCCATCACTGAGAAGGAGCTCAAAGAAGAACTCAAAGAGGGCATCCCTCTGACTGCTGACCTCAACAAGACTCGTGAGCGAACGCGGGCAGCTTCGCCATCGGATAAAGACCGACCGGAAACGAAAGACAGCGAAGGTAAGTTTTGACTCTGGGCGTGTTTTCTTCTATATTTTTGTCATTCAGTTTAGGACGCTGAATTTCCAGATAAATAGATGGCCTAAAGATATTTACATTCATCGCAGACAACCTCGTCCGGCAAAACATACTTGAAAATACTTTTTTCTTAGGTCGAAAAACTAGCTCGGTAAATAATGGGGTAGATGTTTGAATCTTTTCATACTTAAAGCGAAAAGTACAGGATTCTTCAAAGTTTTTGTTTTCAATCCCTGAACCACAGAATCTTCGGGCAATACACTATCAGATACCTTACTGAGCCCTAACATCCATGATACTTATATGTGACTGTTAATGCTGGAATAACTGCATAGAGAAATAATTAGTATTACTTGAAGTTATTGCTTGTAATTTTTGATAAATGTTCATCATGTCGACGCCATGAGCTATCGAAGAAGTTCCAGGTAACAATTGCTTCCAAATGTTTTGGTGAAGGTGAGGGAGGATGGTAGGGAAGGAGCAGCTGTTTTGAATTACCAGGAATCGGTATTAGATGATTAATTTGAATAATTTTTCTTCTCAATCAACTGTACATATTTTTCTAGCGCTACGTACTAAGCGCTGCATTCGATCACGCGAGTGTTCCACGATTACGTTATACTTTACATTTGCCCTGGGCATTCAGTAACATTGTTTATACGCGCTGCATAGCAGAGGAGTTACTCGAACTGATAGGCAAAAAATATCCGCTAATGAACAAAACAGGGCCAAGTCTATGGATTTTGGATGATTCATTTCGTTTTACGAACTATACAAGTGTTTCCAACGCGCAGAAATATTTCTTCCTAAATATTCGTCATTTTAATTCTAAATAGATCGAGATTACGAACAGTGAAGTTATATTAGAAGTTATCACTCTCAGATTTGGAGAAGGTCTGGCTCTGTGTTTTCAAAAACGTTAAGCTATTTAAATCAGGAAGTGTAAATGAAATCTGTATTTAAAATCAAAATATCATCTTATGCTTATTATGTCAGAATTGAATTACTTTCCTACGGAAACTCACCGATTCCTGGTATTCAGTAACATTATCTTATATCAGCAAGAGTGTGTTTAAAATCGGTCTACAAATGACAAGATGTCTATTGCCAAGCATATTTTATATATGGTGATGTAAGATTTATTTTATGCAACAGTTGCCAAGTGTATGATATTATATATACATTTTCCTCAAGAGTGGGATTAAACATGTTTGCCTCTTCTGTATTATATTATATATACAGGAATCTTTCAGTATACAGGTACAGGACAATTGTTAGAGTGTCAAAAAGAAGTTAAAAATAAGGCATTTAAAGTTTACCTAATTTGGTTGTCAATTCTCACTCTTCATTCATTCATGAAAGTGATCTCGGTAAATGTTTTTTATTGGCTTTTTATTTATAGAGCATTTACATTAACAGTCTTTTTGAATGAACTAACAGTAACTGAGTTCAACTACTTTACTACTACGGCCTTTAAATTGATTTCAGTATACTTGTTTGTCAACATTACTATCACTATTAATTGGTCTGGCCGTGCAAATTCTAAGTACATATTTATGCCAGTGAAACATTAACTTTTAATGCCTTCAAGCTTGACAGTTGAAAATGAGGGAAAAATCCAGGTTGATTTGGAGTGTAACACGTTTTGGACATGTTTGAATGCAACTTTTTTTCAGCACAGGATTTCTTTCTACTGGCCTTCTTAGCTAAAAGTTCATCGGGTCACATCTAAATTGGACAAACAAAATGGAGCCGATGAGATACAATGTAAAAACTATTTTATTTTCGATGAGACTTACCGCTTCGTTCTCTAATCTTTTGCGTCGAACTTATTACTCCTAAACACCTTTCTCTATTTTACATTGCTTAGTTTTGGAGTTACTCCTACCATAACATGGAAATGTGGTATTTGCATAAAGAGTTGATGTACTTAATCTTTCCATTAGTGTAGATATCCGGGCGACAACTTACTAAGTTGTCAAAATGTAAAGTTTTGGAACTTCCTTCTGATGCGTTGTTGTAGATGCAAAAACCTAAAAAAGATTATTTGAACATGGTAATAATTTATGTGCTGATACAGTATTTTATCAATCACGATTTCCGTCTTCATTTCTTCGGGAGATGATGTTTTTAAGCTGTAAAGAAAAATAGTTCATGTTGGGGGATGAATTTGACAGTGTATATTGAAAGAGCAGCAAGTCATATACCTAGGTACACAGTGTTTCTTCCCACTTGAGTAATGTGCACCATCTTTTGTTGTGTTAATTTTGGTGAGAATGATTGTTGTAGCTTTCGTTGCCTAATACATAAAAGAGTAATTTTGATTTGGGAGTGTCTCTGTTTTCGTGTTATTTGTACTTATGGTTGTACAGTACCACTGGATGTATCTATCTTCCAAGTTATATGATTGGACGAGCACTAAATTTGAAGAAAAAATTGTGAATTAAAGTGAAATTTTAAAATAAATGGCTGTCGATAATTCTTATTGAGGGTTATGTAACTTTTATTAAACAGATTTATATCTACTCTAGATTCCGTCAACGTTAAGGCTAAGAATCGCTGTAGCATGTTATTTAAAGTGTTAAATATACACTTTTAACATTGTTTCAAATTCAGTGCTGGTCCAGCACTATGTGTTACTATGAATGAATATTGTATATCATCAATGTTTTTATGTTTGTTTTGTGAAAGATGGCTCTCAGGTTGATATTTGCTCTACCCGCCTAATTTTGAAACTTGTATAATAAATTTCAATACATATTGTTAATGGATGCAATTCAGGTTTACCTGTTTAACCCTGCAATGACCAAGTATAGCGTGTTCGAAATGTCTCCCTATTAACGAAGCTGGGTCTCTACGTTCATTGCAAATGACAAAATGGTAGTACATACTCATAGTATAATACAATGTAATGAATGGTGTATTATGCAAATAAGGAATATAAAAATATGATGAATCTAAAAACAATGCTTAATTCTAAAAATGGCTAGATTTGTAATGCGATGACTGTGCATCATGTGTGAACCATCTTTTACAGAAACTTATGGGTTCTCTGTTGAAACAATGGTAATGTTCAAACCCAGCATTATGCTTATTTTAGTATAATAGCACTGATGAAACGAAAAAAAAACTTGATTGTCTTCCTTGTGGTTTAAATGAAATAATTCGATTTTTCATGGGATTCTATTGCCTCTACTAACAGGTATGAGTCAAATTCTGGAAACATTATCTACTGTGAAATTTATTATGATATAAAATCAAATGAAAAATCCATCATACAAAGCGATATAATTTTCAGTCATATACCCAGTTCAAAATCCTTGCAAATATTCGATATGCGCTGATGCATCACTTCCTGCTATTCCATTGAAGGTGAAACATGAAATTTTAGTTTTACCAAAGTAAATGCAAAAACCTTGTAAACGGGTTGCTAAAGATTTTCATTCCTTCTCTCATACTCTGCACCCAGCCATCTATTGATTGAAGGTTTTTGAATATTATCACCTGAAGTATATTGCTTGTCTTGAATCCGAAAGAGTTCATACACTGTTTCAATTTAGTGATTCATTTTTACGGTAAAATTATTTATCGAAATTTTTTTTTTTACTTCTATTGTAAATATAGGATAGAATATTCTTAATCATTTCATAAACCCGCTAGCGCATTACAAGGCGGATAGAAATACAACCAACTTGAGAGCACACCAGTAAAATAGATATGCAGAGTGATGGAAAATTAATTTATTATTCCAGTTCGCATTGTTTTAACCAGTGCAGTGGAATCCGATGAAATTATTGGTTTGATTGGCATCATATTGCTCTTTCCTCAAAGTTTCCTATGGAGTAATGCTTCCACTTCCTTTGGCCTGTGCGAAAAAGATTTGAATAACCAGATAACACAGAAATTATCTATTCAATTACATTGGCATAAATTTACTAGTGAAATTCATTACGGACATTTATGGGAATATTTTTTCGAAACAACAAAAAACAGCTCCATATCGATTTGCGCACGCATCACAAACAAATTACATTACCTACATCTATCATTAAAAGATTTTTAGCTTCACCCACTTCTCATGGGCAAAGTAAAGTTTCAGCGAGTTGAAAAGTATAATTTAGCACCATGTTCCCTGCACAACTGGAAACTTAGAAAACCTTTCTGTCACGCTGTAGTTTAAGTCTAATCTAAACGGTATCCCCGCTGCACTGGGTTTGTGCACAACTGGAAACGTAGAAAATCTTTTTGTCACGCTGTAATTTATGTCTAATCTAAACGGTATCCCCGCTGCACTGGTTTGTGCATTTCACTGTTGTCTTGAACTGTTTTCCCATGTGTGTGCACCCTCAGATTGACTGCAATGTACAGGCACCATCTACTCACCAGTCCCAACGTTGGCTTCTCCACACACCTGCTCCTTTGTCCCAACCAATGTCCAACCTTCCTCGCCTTCGTCTCCAATCCATCTTTTTCTCCTGACCCAAAAGTAGCAATAAACTGAAGTATTTTATAAAGCTTTTTTGAAATTTTAGGAAGTAGTTAACGAGATGAATCCTTGATCGCTCTTTGTGTAGGTTTTATCTTAAATTAAATGATATAAATTAGTATGCTATTGGCGATCCTAAAATACCTTAGGCCAAGTTATACATTTAACTAAATCATTTTGTAAATCTAGTGGAATCTCTTCTATAGATAAAATTGTAAAATTTCAAACAATTCGAAATTTTCCCAACAGGTCGTAGGTGAAATTTAAGGGTCTCGACAGCTTCGTAACTGTCGGAACAATTTTAGCTAAAATTAAGCGAGTTTATAAAGTTCTACCTTTTGCTGTATCATTATAAGCAAAGTTAAAATTTTATCCTTTTCTAATATTCGTACTATCAGCCCAAGCTTATAGCGAATCATTTTGTAAATTCCTAGAACAAGATTTTTTCGCATGTGGTAACGCAACATTACATAGATTTCAACTATTTCGCCTCTTTTTGACGTATCAAAGCTCATGCACCATTTTCTGGTTCTCTCAATGGGATTCTTACTAAATTTTGAGGAATGGGACTTTTTCATAATTTGTTGCCAATGGTGAAGACCTATTTCTTGCTTATGTAACATGTACTGAAGTGTTGTGAGCTTAGCCAATAATTAATTTATGGTGCAAGTTAACACATTCCATCGTTCTTTTACATAAACTGAGGATTTTACTCATTGAACCATTTTGTAAGTTATGCAATATTCCAATGTTTAGCGTCAAAATTTTTACGTATGCAGCATAAAACTTATATAAGTTTCTTTTATAGCTATTTATCATTTAGATATAGTATATAAACAAGCGAAAAGCTAAATTTGTGGAGAAGTGTGAGACAAACTCCAATTTATTGTATCACTATAAAATTTATTATGCTTCTGAGTCTGATGCAGTTGCGCCAGGTTTGTAGTTCCATAGTCACTACTTTATATGTCAGTTCTAGGCTTTAGCCAGTGATATAATGCACTACTTTTGAGGCTATTGATGGAATTCTCTTTGACCGAGAGTGGTATCCAATGTCCCTCTCCATGTGCCTCACATTCTTTGGAGGTCTATAGAACTTTTATAAAACATATATACCCTAAGCTACCGCTGTTCTTGTAGAGGATGTTTTGGATAATGCTATATTTCCTGAATGACAATAGATTAATTTGGACAGCTTAGGGTTAAAAATACAGGTTCAATAGAAATGGGTTTCTTCCTTTCATGCAGCTAATCCCGGAGGCCTTAAACAAGTTGACTCCAAAACCTTGAATCTGATTGAAAGAGCCTATGCGGACCTCAGATCCAAGAAATCAAAATCTTTGCTGAAGAAGCACCTGTCGTTCGCTATATACGATACAATCAAGCGTCGCCTGACTGTAAACGGTGGCAGTCTTTTGGATGTCATAAAACAAGGCGTCACCAATCCTTCCTTACCAATTGGTGTTACGGCTGTTGATGCCGACAGCTACTTCGTTTTCGAGGAACTTTTTATCCCTATTATCAGGGATTACCATGATGTTGGTGAAAACAATCTTGTTCAACCACAAGTCAATTTCGGAAGCGTCGACCTCGTAGGGGACTTCAACGACTTCGGCGACTACGTTGTGTCCACTCGGGTTCGTTGCGTGAGGAACATCGATGGCTATCCATTCACGCCTCTCATGACCAAGCAACAATTTTCTGATTTAGAAAAAGAAATTTTGCCTCTACTTCAGTCTTCGGAAGGTCCATTGCATGGAAAATACGAACCTGTTGACAAAGTTTCTGGAACTGAAGCCGCGAAACTTTTGAAGCAGTTCTCTGAGTCTGCCAATTCAGGTAGATTCTGGCCAACCGGTCGCGGGATTTTCTACAACGAAGACTTAACGTTGGTTATTTTACTAAATGACAAGAATCACCTCAAGATTATATCCATGCAAAAAGGAGGGGACCTGAGACAAGTGTATGAGCGATTCATTACCGCTGTCGACTGGATTGACGAGAAATTCACCTATTCGTTTTCTAGTAAGTTGGGCCACCTTACGGAATGTCCAACAAACTTGGGATCAGCCATGAGATCTTCGGTCCGCATACGCATCCCGTTTCTGAAGAAAGATTCTCGTATGCTTGAAGAAACCGCGGCTAAGTTCAACTTCCACACCCAGCCTGTGAAAGGTGGCAAAGGACCCGACTCAGATGGACTCTTCGACCTTTCGTATCGATGGCGCCTCGGCATGTCTGAGGATGAGTCGATTGTGGAAATGTATTCCGGAATTCTAGAAATAATATCGTTAGAAAAGCGTCTGGAACATTCCCGCAGGGGAAGAAATAAATCATCTAGGTAATCAGGCTCAGACGAATGTCCCTGCATTTCCACTCATGCAGTTCTACTTAACAGTTATTGTTTTACTTCCCAAAAGGACCGTTTGGTCATGTTCTAACTATTATTATTCTTTCCAATTTGCTGTTCACTGGGATAACAGTTAACCCTTTTCGTACGTAAAGTGTCCACGTTTGTGACAAATTCGAGTAAGGCTATTGCTTTGACAAACCTAATTCAGGATTGCTGAATTTTTGTTACGATATTACGGTATTGGTAGTACTTAGTACCTATGGATGTTTTTGCCTTTATAATCAACTTGTGACGTTGTTTCGGCTTCAGTGACTGTGTTGAAGTGTTACTCCCTCATTCCTAGTAAAGTCCTCCACCTTTATCTTCAGTTTATTTTCTCTTCTTTTGTTGCACTTAACCTTTTAAAAAGTGTGCATGAGTGGCCGACTGATTTTCTTTTCCAACCCGAGTTCAAAGCACACCAGTGACAGTTAGTGCTATGGACATTAACATTTTTGGTGCAGAGGTTAGCTGCAGCAACATCTAATTGTTTTCTTTTTAGAGCTATTTTTTGCATTTTATGTTGATGCTGTAGCTGATCACGTGAGTGACTTTGTAGTGAGATTTTGGTTACTTACGCTCTAGTGCAGCAAAATTCGAAAAGGAAGAAAACTAATAAGTAAGCTGCCATGGTAAATAAACTTTTTAACACGGCACTTGCACCTTCAGCACATTAATTGGGATGTCTAGACGTGCGATAAAAGATAAGATTTTTTGATGAAATGTAGTGCCCTAAAGGGAGGAAGAATCAAAGTTAAAGTGACTTCGTTAGAAGAACTTCTGAAATGATTATTATACTTGAGGCAGTTTTGTACACCTCCCTGAATGCCTATCTACAAGGAACCTATTTTTCTCTGCAGCTACTTACTATGGAGATGAAGAAGAAGGAATGGAGAAGGTCGATCCTAGGACTTTAAATCTCATTGAAAAAGCCTACGCTGCTCTTCGAACTCAAAAATCACCTTCTATGCTGAAGAAACATCTCACTCCAGAAAGATTTGAAAAATTGAAGAAGCGCCTAACGGGTAACGGCGGAAGTTTGTTGGATGTCATCAAGTCTGGTGTAATGAACCCAGATTCAACCATCGGTATCTATGCTCCTGATGCTGAAAGCTACGAAGTTTTCAAGGAACTGTTCGATCCTGTTATTGAAGAATACCACGAAGCAAATGGTTCTGCTATCCAGCATCCTAGTGTCAACTTTGGAGTTGCTGGTTCTCTAGGGAATTTTGACGAGTACTGTAATTACGTCGTGTCGACCAGGGTTAGGTGTGCCAGAAACCTGGAAGGTTATCCGTTCAACCCGCTCCTCACAAAAGATCAGTACGAGGAACTAGAACAAGATATTGTCAACGTGTTGGATAGAATGGACGATGACCTCGCTGGATACTACAAGCCTCTTGATACTTTATCAGAGAAAGAAACCAAAATCCTTATTGACGGTCATCTTCTTTTCAAGCAAGGCGATCGGTTCTTGGAGGCAGCGAATGCTTGCAGATTTTGGCCGCATGGCCGTGGCATTTTTCAAAATTCAGATTCCTCTCTCATTGTTTGGGTCAACGAAGAAGACCACATGCGCATCATATCGATGCAGAAAGGCGGAAACCTGGCAGAAGTTTACGATCGATTCGTCCGAGCAGCAAGTTTACTGGGAGAGCACTTGCCTTTTTCCCACTCCAGTCGACTGGGTTACTTGAGTTTCTGTCCCACGAATCTCGGGACTGCCGTCAGGGCCTCCGTGCATATCCGCCTTCGCAGACTCATGAAGAACACGAAGCTTCTCGAAGAAATCGCTGACAAGTTTAACTTGCAAGTTCGGGGAACGAAAGGCGAACATTCGGAAGCTGAAGGCGGTGTCTTTGACGTTTCGAACCGGAGGCGCTTAGGGTTAACAGAAATAGAAGCTATGAATGAAATGTACAACGGCGTGGCAGCCATCATCGCGCTAGAGCAGCAGCTTGAGTCGGGCAAGCAAAAAAGTAAGAAGAAGAATCGATAATTGCAATTGCCATTTAGCAAAAGTTGCATATAGTGGAATATTTTTTACAGTGAAATGCATATATTTATACTTCAGTATCATTCAACTATAGAATGTTGCTGGGGTAGCGAACAATAAAGTTATAATTACCATCAAGGATGACGAAGGATACTTTCAGTCCTGCATTCGAATATTGCAAATACAAGAGTTGCATGTATTTATCTATTGTGCAAATTTTTACTACTTGCCAAAAACTGGACATAGGGCTTCTCCGAAAACATTTGTGAAGGGGGAAACTCACTTTACAACCGTAACGTTTAGATGGGTGCGGCAATTTGAAGGATGATGAGAAAAGTAAAGTGATCAAGTTAGTTCCATAGATGGCTGCAATCATACAAAATTGATGCCCGTCTAACGTCAACCACTACAATAAGGACGTCTTCAATTCTTTCCCTTTGAACGAGATAACCTCATCCATTTAGCTTTAACTTGTTCGTAATTTAGATCATGACAAGCTCAAATTATAATTTTAGATCGAATTTCAGGCCTTATTTGCATTAAGTTAATTATTCCTGAGGAGCAGGCCTGAGGTTGTGAGCATTTCATGCGTAATTAGTGTGCAACTAACAGCTGAATTTTATTCCAAAATGGGGAATCGAATCCTAAAGACTAGCTAATCAGATTAGACCATCTAATTTGACCGAGTGAATCGAAGCCCCCTTGAGGCTAATTTTTGAAATTCATGAAATTCTTACAAAGAGTACTGCATTTGTGATATTACCTCTCAAATTTTGCACCCATTAACGTACTAGTTTTTGTTGCCGCACATGAAGTGAGTCGTATCCTTTATATCAGGTAACTAAAAAAATTTCGCGCCCTTATTATTATTGTTATTGCAACTCAACGCTAGGGCTCAACTGACAGGCAACAATAACCTAAACATAGCATTAGACAACCCCAAGGCGCTCAAAAAAAAAAAAAAAGTTTTTAAATGAATTCCTCAACCCGTTAAGCAGAAAAACACAAAAAAAATTCGGTATTACCTAATATTAAATCATTAAATTTTAGTTTCTATCCTGGTGACATAGTTACTTGTTGATTAATTCAGTTCAACTGCGTTTGTTTTAATTTATGATTTTTTTAGGTACTGTGCAATAAGTGTTACGCTGTCGCGAGTTTTTTGTATCTAATTACAACCCAATGAGTTTTACCACGGTAATATTTGGCGACCTAGCTTTCGATTTTCAAGTCATTTTGTATTTCTGTGATACCATCAACAAAAAGTTTTTCACTGGTCACATTTAAAAGCAAAAATTGCTTCTGTCCTCTTGATTTTCCCGATATTATTTCCTGTAATTGAGCTTGAACATCAATTAACTTCGAACATGCATCTACCCCCTGATCACCGAAAGAGGTCTCACTGGTGGAGGCAGTAATAGATCAATTTCTTTTCTAATTTACGTAGGGGAAAGGACAACGAAGACCCCCAATATTCTGTTCAATAATAAAAATCGCAGAATTATAAAATGATTTGGGAGTCTCATATTATTCAAACTTTAGAGTACTATGTGTAGCGTTATATTATTTGGTATGTACTGTGTATTTAAATGTGTATTAATACAGTGTATAAGATAAATATAACTTGTTACGTATGTATGCACGCTAAGGGACAATCGTCATATAC
>LQNS02277997.1:9283939-9305821 GCA_001587735.2 Parhyale hawaiensis | reverse complement strand
GTATTAATACAGTGTATAAGATAAATATAACTTGTTACGTATGTATGCACGCTAAGGGACAATCGTCATATACAAGTACGATTAGTAGATGTAATGTATTAATACTGTTTTTCTCTATTTATATTTATATAAATGTTGTTTATAAATAACACACCAGCCTGATCCATGCATGGACATCTTCATAATCATATTGCATTTATGTTTCCCACTTATGTATGTTCATCGACGGCGAAAAACCCGTTATTTATCTCAGTTAGAGTCAGGATTATGCATACTATGCGGGCACCAAGTTGAGATTCAAACTGGCATTATGATATACTATGCAAAATGAAGTTATTGTATTACCTCCTATGCCAAAACTAAGTTGATGTTGACACCTGTAGGATGAAATAGATTAAGAATCCCTTTGTCCACAGTACAATAGATAGTATAAAAATATCACATTTACGCCAAAAACCACGTTGAGGTTCAAGCGTGCACCATGATAAGCATCGAAAGTCCCTTGACTTAAACGAATTAGAGCGAAGATACTCCATTCTATGGCATACTGAAATTTAAAATCAAAGTTGTGTTTCAAGTTTTTAGTCACCTCAATTAATTCACTAGTCATGATCAGGAACTTTCATGGGGCACGAATTGAATGTGAATGGAGTGCAATTTTCATAGAATTTCGTATTCCAAGTTGAAAGTCGAATCCAGTGGCATCGAAAAGCAAATTATATTTTTTCCGAGAAACTTTCACAAAAGGATATAGTAAAATTTTCATGTCGACATAGATATGATATTGTCATAGACTACCCGATTCGTGACTGGGCAGCACATATAGATCCGAGGGCTGCCTAACTACATTTCAATAAAATACGTTCTGATTAACATTGAAATTTGAAACAATGACCAAACTGAGAGCAATGATTAAAAAATGTGCTTATCAGCAAGGTATAGGAAATTTTAAATAGAGATAACCTGCGCGCGATAATTATTGAATCTTACACCACTGGAGGGTGGTGGCCACTATAGTGGGTATGCTCCACAGTTTCAAATCAGGATATTTGCAATTATGTTGTGAACTAGAGAATGGCTGCTGACGTTACAGCATAGTAATCTCGGCCTCGAGTTCATGACAAGATTGCAAATATCTTGGAATGGCGCCATACTGAACGTCTTATTTAAGACTGGGAACTGCATAGGACACCAAAATGAGCTGAATATTACCATCATAATTAACGTTATTCTCATTGATGGTCGATACTGTTGATTGTGTGTTTTCTGCTGATAAATGTGTTCATTGCGTCACTGCAAAAAGTTTATTTTGGCTTAATTACGGTCCCTAAAATACATGGAAAACATATTATGTAAATTACATAAATCAACTTTAGAGCGCATTTACTAAGAGTGACCGTCAAGCATGGATTATTTTTAACGCTTATAAGTCGAGTAGCCATAAGTTAATTTCAATTCTGAACTAATTCTGCGTTATATTTAATACATTTTTAGATTCTCAAGCTCAATCCCAATTTAACCAGTTTACTTTGTTTAGATACGAAAGATCTTTGCTCCATTGTATTCCCATGTGAGGAAAACCTTAGGGGCAATGTAGCGCTGCCCGGATAAATTAGTTTAGATTATTGATTATTATTACCTAGTCGGGAAGTGAAAAAATAATTCGTCCACTTGTCTTATATACTTTACAATGATGAATTTATATGCTAATACTTGTACGATATTTTTAGGTAACTACAATTTGTATGTGGCACTAGAGTTGATATTATTGTGCATACAAACTTAAATGACTCAGAAAGTTTCCTTTCCCATTGTAAACAACAGCAAAAAATATCATTTCGTCAAACTCGATTTTGAATTTTCGTGCTTGAAACTCGCATGATTATAGAAGATAACGCCCAACTGATAATAACTTTTACAGGTTTCACTTTTCAATTGCTTCAATACAAACCTGTTAACTTGGAACTAAATTTAAATAATAAAGAGGTATACTGTCGCTTTACCATTAATTCTTAAGTCACTCTTTGCGCATTGAAAATACGGTGGCTGAGGACCACAAATGACCATTCGAATGAGGGCCTGCTTTTCTTCTCACGAAAACGATCGTGGTGGTCTTTGCAGCAATGAGGGTCCTGACTAACGTGTACCAGCAGTTTTGAATCCCTGCCGAGTTCAATAGCTTGATACTGAAGGACCCCTGTAGTCTTTGGAACAATAGGGGACCTAATTCAATTCTACTAGCTATTTTATATCTACGGGCGAGTTTGAAGACGTCCCTCTTTTCCAAATCGATTGCTGATATTCATTGAATAAAGAAAGTCCAGATTCATCTGTACAAACTACATTAAGTCATTGATACGTGAGCATTTGTTTTCGTAGTAATATTTATCAGAAATATTGATTTAAATAAAATGAGAAGATGGAGACGGAGAGTTTGTAGAAAGGCTTCTCTTTGGATGACAGTGGTGAGTGCGCAGGATTTGGCAATTTCGAGTGGCTTTTTATACTTTGCTACAATGCACCAACACTTTGCTTATATAAATAAACAGTTTTGCCAAGTCGTATCGGCAATTTGGAGTGGCTTGCCAACAATACTATAGTGCACTATACACCATACTTCAACCGATATCGAACTTACTGGGGGTCTCGAGCGCTATTCTGAATTACTTTATAGTGCAGCCGTAAGCGCTTTGCTTCAACACGCAGAAGTAGAATATTTAGAGAATATTTGGGCATTTTGAGTGGCTTTTTGAATGATTCTGCCATTGCTTGATCCTACGAATTACAGTGGAACCTCTAAACCGTAGACGGGCAGATTGTCTTAGTTTCCGAAGGTGTCTCAGCTTTTACAGCTGCAAAACATTTTCTTTGGTTAAGATTAAACGAAATCGTGAAGTAAAGCAGCTCAATATTTCAATATTCCACCACTTCAATTTTACTACAATAAGATATTTCCCTCTACAGTTCTCGACAAATGGTGTTATGCTTGGAGAGTTTCCCTTTCAGGCTTTTTCCCTGTTTTGGGACTCTGTGTTTGAGGAGTTCCACTGTACTATAAAATCGCGTTACGTTATTTTCTTTCCAATTTGCTTGATCCTGGGGAAATATGATACAGTACTCTAAGGGCTCGGCTTCTTTGACTTTTAGAATGTATTTAAGGCGAAAGATTTGATTTTGTCGAGCAGCTGCCTGCTTCATGCCAAAAAATATTTATTTCTTCTCTATTGCAACTCGACTAATGTTGCCAGATGCAATCAACCCTTTACCTGTTGCATATTAAACGTTTTCACTTCGTTTTCTGTCACATCGCGCACGTGTGTTACTCACTGCACGACTTCACTCGATGAACCAGTAATTGGAATACAGGAACATTCAATGGCCTAACTTTAATTTGAACTGATCTTGTACTTAGTGCACTACATGCTGAAATCTGCGGTAGGTATTGTTAACCACTCCCGGAGGTATGGCGCTACGTGCAAGCAGCCTCTTCTGTCCATTTCTTTTTCATGAGTAGCTTGTTTTCACGAGCAGCTTCTTTTTATGAGTAGCTTGTTCTCATCAGTAGCTTGTTTTCATCAGTAGCTTGTTTTCTTGAGTAGCTTGTTTTCATGAGTAGCTTGTTTGCTTGAGCCGGTCATACACTCAGTAAATGGTCTAATTTAGATGCTCACGTTTAAGTTTGGAATTTGGTTTAGTAGTTCATTAAGAATTTCTGCCTATTGTCTGTATAAAACTAATGTCTCCTAGTGACTTTAGCCGTTCTCTAGTTGGTCATACTCAGCGTAGCCAGTATTGCGGAAATTTTAATTTGATTATCAAATACTTTTGTTTAAGAAAAAGTAAACTACGTAAAAACATACTTTCAAGCAATTGTTACTATTCGAACGCATAGAGATAATCCATTAGATTATACGCAGCTCCCTCTACCCACCTCTTATCGCCATTATATATGCCTTCGTGAACAAAAAAATAATAAGAATGACCTGTGATTGAATCAGAATATCAAATGAATGTTCTTTGAAATAATTGGGCGCAACGCTAAAATATTATGGCAGAAATAGATAAATTAATGACTGAGTGAACCGATAGCTTAGTATAGATGAAAAACTATAAAACGGTGTTAGAACCGCTCTTATTTTTTCATGCCGTGATACTATCACATCTTTATACTTTTGGGTCATCGAAGCAAAATATTCTCCATGTGTAAATTTTTAAGCACTTTGACTCTTAACTAGCATTATGCTTTTGTAGCAAGCATTGTTTGAATTTTTAAAATTTCATTTTGCGCACCTTTTTCCGCAGTTTTGCACGCAAGCGCCTAGTCCTACTATTCATAGTGCAGTGCGCTTTCGCATGTATCGCATTATTCTATTGTTTGCCACAGTTGGGCCGGTAAGCGCCTGATTATTGAGTCTATTGCATTTAACTATAATACCGCAGTAAATAAACAAATTGCCGGTAAGAAATGAGTGTACTTAGTTTAACACGCTACCACTTTACGGCCTAATGGCTATGTCGGCCAGGGCAGTGCAACATATAACGAGATAATTTCAGTTGAAATTGAGCTTCATTTTCGTAATTCATGGCATTGTAAAGCTTAAAAATATTGGTACACTAATCTGAAAATGAGAGCTTGATAGCATTTTAGAAAAACATATGACTATTAGTGACCAATAAGCTCTAAGTGGATATTTTAACCTACATGACCTGGCCAAATATTTCGTCAGCTATTAATAAAATATTATCTACCATATATATATATATATATATATTAATTCATATCATGCAGGGTTAATAACAATGACGCAGCTGCATATTATTAAATCACTTTGTTCATTTTAGTTAAATCTATTTTTTAAAATTCATTCGCTAAGGTATATATATATACATTTACCTAATGCAACAATGCTTTCTAGTTTCATTTCTTTCAGATGAACTGAAATCTGTAAATTGTGAAGTTCCTTGAAAGTTAATTATCGTTTTTGTTACACATTGAAAGTTCTCATTGCATGAAATTTTTTAATTTTGGTTCGTTCAATTTAAGTCATCAGAACCGAGCAGGAACTTTTTTTACCGTAGCAAATTTATTTTTATTTTTAATAATATCTTGGTTTCAATAGTATGTCTTGGTTATCGTTTCTAACTTTGCCTATTTATAATATTTGATTCTGAAAGTACGGGATAGAAAAATAAAGGACTAGTTACTATCTAAGTAAAAATTTTTATACTCTTACCATAGATCATATACGTTAATAAGTGAATGATATATGCCAGACTTATTTTTATAAGAATGACAAGCGCTGGCATTACAGACACAAAAAACTATATATATATATATATATAATTCTTTTCAGTTCCGAGATTTCCATTCAACACTAAGCCAAAATCCGAAACCTGAAACTAGTAGAGATGAAGTACTTCGTACACGCATTCTTCATGCCAATATGAGCAGTCATAAAGCTATATTAGTTTTAAAATAAATTGATCTGTTACAAAGAAGTAGATGTTTGTTCACTTGTCATTCATATCATTACCTCCGCCAAGGAGGTTATGCTTTTGTCCAATTTGTTTGGTTGTTTGTCTGGGTGTCACCCAGATAACGCAAAAGGTTACGGGCCAATTTTTATGAAACTCATAGGGAATATTAGGTATGCTAGGAGCCAAAAATGACTAACATTTGATAAGGATCTGTCCAACTGTTTCTTCGTCTGCTTGTTTTTTCTTGACAGCATAATCCTAACAGTTGTAAACGAATCTTCATGAAATTCACAGCAATTGTTGGAAATGTTTTGAAGAGCAAATATGCAAATGTTTGTGATGATATGTCAGTCCGTTTGTTTGTCGCTATAGTCTTTATGTTTGTCAGAACATAGTTCAAAAAGTTACCGACGGATCTTCCAAAAATTACAAGAACTGTTAGTAGAGTTATTAGCCCCAAATGACCAAATTATACGTAGTGTTGATAAAAAAGTAAATCTTGGATTCACAACTAATTTCATTTTTCCCCATTGACTTGCTTGGCGGCGGTATACGCTCTAAGAGTGCTCAAGTTATGTATTAACACTACATTTACCTGAAAATCAATGAATGGTACACTAATGCTGTAGTTGTCCAAAACAAAAAACGAATAAAGGATTCCATATATGTTTACAGTCTACGGATTTTGCAACTTATATTCAAGAAAGAGTTTAAAGTGTGCTCAACAAGCATAAACACTTGAACGAGCAAGTCTACTCTTTTCATGGCTGCTTAATATATCAAACCCGTTATAGACTTTATTTTACAAATATCGCTTTATAGAGTGACCGTCGTGTAAATTCACTTAGAAAGCTTTTGGGGTGACGTCACTGACTTGACTGAACTACTCCATATAAGCACAAATTTTCCAGTATTTTGCTTAATGTGCTGTAAAAGTTATAGGGCTAGTGTCACAAGCGCCGTAACTCTTACTAAGAGCACTATGCGGTTGGGCAAAATTTACAGGGCTGCCGCACCTGGTATAATAACCCTCCAATTAATTAGAAGCTGGCCTATTTTCTATCGATCATTGAATGAAAAAATTAATTTCCCACTCAGAGCCAGCAAAACAAGAAGAGGATAAGCCACCGAGCTACCAGCAGAGGCGCCAGAGTGAGAGAAATGGAGCAGAGTACCCCAACATGTGGACTGAAGAAGGAGAGTACCTCTCAAGAGGTGAGCTCTAGCAAGGGCTAACAAACTTTTTCCACACAGTCATGCATTTGCAGAAACTGTCAAGATTTTGGTCTCGAAGCTGCGTTCTTGTACTTTAGTCACTTTGACACTTCTACCAGTCTTTGATATATTACATATGAATAACTAAGAAATGCATTAACAGTTTGATTTAAATCAGAGTTTTGTTTCTTGTTACTTTGCTCTTAACTTTCTTCATAATATCATACTTTTCAACAAAGATTTCAATATTTCTGGCGACGCGTCCGCACTGCTTTTTTCTACTTCCAGCTCTGGGTGACCGACTAACAAAGAGTCTCTCTGAAGTGAACGAAGCTAGGCCCAAAGACCCTGTGGCTTACCTTGCCCTCACACTCTACTCCCAGCTTCTGGATCCCGCCACTGGCAAGGGGGTAGGTGTCTTTATGACGTTGTATCTTCCAATAATAGCATCAGTCTTACGCTTGGATCGTCGTCATTAGCGTCCTAAAGTTCTAATACAACTCTCTTAACCCGGAAACGACTGACCAATTCCAGGTGTTTCGTAGGAACTGCAATATAGGAAACGTAAAAAGTTGACACCCAGCAGTTTTCGGTTAGTAACATATGAATACATGTAGCATCTAGAACTAGCTACAATTTATTCGCTAAGGCGCTCTATTTTTCGTGCTCCCAATATCTGATATATCAACTATAAAAGTACCTATACAGATCTTTATTTTATTTACCAGTGTATGTATGATTCATTTACGATTGGGTATAATTATCTTACGAGCAATATTTATATATCGCATTCGTATTAATAGATGCATACTGGATAGACATAGGAGCGAAGGATCTCCCTTATAAATATAGATCCACCTAGCTTTTGAGGCAATCTACATTGCTTGATTAAATTTCCATGTTATAACCTCAATATTAATAGGCAAAGTATATGTAATTGTAGAGTAGCCACCGAGAGAAATTATGTAATAGAAATTTATTTTATATCATTTTCTTGCTTTACTTTTCCAATTAAAACATCAGTTTTGAGGAAACCTAATTAATACTGTACGTGTTTTCTTCAATATACCTATATATGTGGAGTCTATATGCCAATGTTTTTTTATAAATCGTATGTACCGTAGTCTTTTCAGTGTATTAATTTGTCATGGCCATTATTTGTATCGCATTGGTTGACGTTTGTCTTTTATATAAATTGTATAATTTACTTTCATATTGCTAGCATTCATAGATTATTAACCGAATATTAGTATCCAATATTTTCTCGTAAAACCCCAAATTTTTTGGATTGAAACTTTGTTTTTCCAATGAAATTCATGCTTTTAGTTAACTCACTTCTGTTATAGGTTTTATGTACTTTCTTTCATTGTAATAATAATTTTTCCTACTTTTATCCTCATAGTTTATTTAATAGAAAGACCAATGGCTTTTAAACAGCTTACTTACTAAAGTATGCACCGATTTTTAAACCCCAGTTTTGCATTTGTAAATTCACGGAAACATTTTTCTATTGTTACATTTGTCAATTTACGAAAACCTGAGCCTGTTTACACATCGGCCCATTCATAGATACACTCACCAATAATTGTACATTCCGATTCCATGAAGAACGTTCCGATTTTTTCACATCTATCATTAAATTACATATACACAAGCTAATATTTCCATTATTCATTCCTATTTGCCGTACAGAAACACGCTCCTACCAGAGAACCATCTCGAATAGACCTGAAGGAAGCCGCCCGACGGGACTCTACCCTCCCGAACCAGGCAGTGTTTCTTAACGAAGACTACGGCTCCGTCGGCAGCAAGAACAGTGGCGGCAGCACTCGCAAGACGGGCCCTCGTCGTCATGTCCGAGTAAGAAATTCAGCATCTCTTTACTTCCCTCATCTTAATTGAGACAAATATATTAACCCTTTAGTGCCTTAATAGAACATCACTTTTCGTGGGAATAACACTACATGTAATGTCATCATATGTGTACTGTAGGCACTAAAGGGTTAATTTGGTCAGCTATGCTCTAATGTACCTGGGCCAGCGATCCAGAGCTATTTCATTCCCTGGACTGAGTTTTGTGTGCCAATTGCAAACAGACTGCCCTTGAGACGTACAGTTTCAATCCTGGACGTTTGTTTGGCATATTGGATAGGATCGAATTAAAGGCTTTCATTAAAAATTAGATTGTGCTTCAGACCGCTGGAGCTTTTAATCCTGAATTTTCGTCTCGCAACTTTCAATTGAGCTTCAGGTTTTAATCACAAGTTAGTTGGGCTTGAGACGGCTGTAAGCACCGCGGGGACTGAATATTTGGTGGTCTGAAACGTTGTCTGTGTACGCTTAGCGCATGAGGGCTGATCCAAAGGGACACTTCGAGCCAAGTGAAAACACGTTGTTTTAGATTATATCGCAGTACTAGGGATGGGATGGAATGGAGAACGGAGAGGAGGCAAACATGTTCTTAGTTCCCCCTCCTCTATTTAATCATATTCCTCAAGCCCGTGACCCACCAAATCCAGAATAAGAACAAAATTCAGTGCGAACGAAACTAAGTAGAACTGAGGTTTATGAACGAAACCCAATGCAAAACATGGCACACCAATTCTTACTGCCAGATACACACCCACAGACACGCTGAAAACTATATATCCCCGCTGTTACTCCTCGAGCTGTTTTTAGGAGTTATCTCTCATCAGGATCGCTTAGGTCGCAATGTCCTGCATCTGGCAGCAGAGAAGCCACACCCACCTGGAGTCTATGGCAGCTTAGTGAAGGTAGCAGGCCTCAGGATGCTGGCAGAGAGAGACGCCACCTACCACACGCCTAGAGACGTTGCCGAGTTGAACAACGAGGAGCAAAACGTCAAGGAGATTGACAGTCACGTTTGCAACTTAGCAGCTACTGGTGTGTAACAATAGAAGTTTTTCTGTTTTTAAGCTCTGTCATTCTAAGTGTTTTGTTTGCAAGAGAGGACTACTAACTTATTAACAATTTTTCATTTAGTACTGACTGCTGAGTTGTATTTGCTTGTATATAATCAGAGTGTAAACACAAAAAGTGAAAAAGTGTGATGTAAAATGAAATAAATATATTGAGTGAGCCTAACTGTAAATTCATCGGTTATAATTAGAAGTAGAATTAGATGCTGCATAAATTCTTCCGTGCGCTAAACAAATAGGCTGTCTTATTATTATTATTATTCCATCGTGTGTGGATGGAACCTTACCAGAACTACCGAGACAGAAACGACCACGACCATAACCGTCGAAATTTGCTAGACATGTGTCTCGATAAGACACTTGAGCCTAGAAGAAAAAAAATAAGAAAACAAAAGAGGAGCCGCTGGGCTGGTTGCGTGGGGGTTTGTTAACCTCATGGAGTTTCTCCGTTCCTACGTCGCCAGCCTGGTGTGATTTAATAATAATACTAATAATAATAATTAATATGTTATGCAACTTCTCTCAAACCGTAATTTAGACAGAAAAATATACAAAAGCATTATTGTGGAACTGTCTGTCATAAGAGAAATTCATATTTCAAAATCTAATGCGTAATGATAATATTTACGAAACTGCAATTTCAGAGTCATCTTTATGCAGACATTGTGAAGGATCTGTGATTTTATTCAGTAATACTTGATTCCAGAAACGAATATGTCATGATAACTGTTCTAAAGTAACAAAGATAGATTGAGTAAACAAGGATGGAAAACTTGATTCTTCACACTGGCAGACAATACCAAAAGCTAATGTCCAGTAATCAATTTTCAAAAATCACAACATAAAAAGATAATGAGGACGCGTCAGCGACATGTCCCATAATACAATATATCAGAATTTACAGTAATACAAATTTCAATAACAAAATGCACAGGCAAGGTGGAGGAACTTCGATTCTTGATGATGGAAGGCTACGACCACCTGCTTAGCGCAGAGGACGACCGTGGGCAAAGCATCGGCAAAGTCGCCGAGAAGAAAAACCAGAGAAAAGCCCTGGAGCTGCTGCAAGAAGCGTCCGTTCATGAGGTGATTATTCCACGTTCAGCCCTTTTCGTACAAATGTTTTTATTCAACGCTAGAAATTCCCAGATAGATTTTCGAAATAAAATTTTCTCTGCTGCTACCGTTGAGTCTTTAGGTTCTGATCGTAAGGTTGTTAATACCGACTTACATTTTAGTATTTGCATCTTTATGGCTACATCTGCGCATCTTCGTGGTTACAACAGCACTAAGAGCTCTTCCTGTTTAGATTTTCGTACTCAAAAGATCTTGATCGGTACATCTGCATAATTGATGTTTTTAGCTCAATCTTCAGATTTAGGTCTTTGTATCATGAGAGCTGAGGAATTAGATATTCATAGATCCGTATTTTCCTTTAGATCTTCAAGGTAGTTGTATCTTCACAATTAGATTTATATTATCAATTCTCCATGCATATTTGCTCACAGTTGATCTGCGTATTAACACCTTGCAATCCACACGAATCGAACGGTGCAATTGAATATCCAGTCATATTACTTCATTGAAAATTTTATATTATATCAGCATTTTTCCATTCGACATCATTCGGCTCCTAAAATTAATGCATTACGTTCCAGAGGGAACATTTGATATAATGTCATCCTAATATGACACTAGGGAACAAAGAATTTATTACTGGGAGTCTTTAAACTGAGTTTTGATTAGTTTCGAAATCTGAAAAACGTTTTGCCTTTCTGGTCACATTTTTTAGTAATCAATCAACTTTATTAAGTACACCCGGGGAGGGAAGGTGTGATGCAATGAATACATTGAACATAGCTTATCACTAAAGTTAAATTCGATAGAAAAACCGCTTGGAAGTACTCAAGTTTGCAGAAGCAAGAATAGAAGATCTTTCCGGAGACTAGTGTAATCAATTAATCATTTCTTGTATTGACAGGAGCGAAGAGAATGGCTCAACAGAGCCATAACGGTCGGGTCACTGCCGCATGTCCAGTACATTGTGGACTCCCCCGACCTTCTCATTGGTAGGGACAACAAGGCACGACTACCTATCCATTTGGCTACGCTGCTCGAAAGGAAGGAAATTATGCAATATCTCGCTACGAAAGCTCCACTTACCTTATCCATTGGTGACAACGTAAGGGTTCTGAGTACACTGCATAATAAATTAAAAAAGACCCTGATCTCATTTTCGAAGAAACAATATGTGCCAGACATTGTAAGTAGGAACATAAGCATAAAATAACTATATCAAAGGTCGTTCGATTGGCTCAGCGAGGTCGAATTAAGTTAAGCTCTTAAGGTTTAATTACTTTGCTACTTTAGAGAGGTGTTTACTTCGTGCCTTGAATCGAGTATTAGGTATTAACTCTTAACAGATTACCCTTAAGACATCTAAAAACTCAATCCAAAGTCATAAAACAGAATTTTCAAAAGTTTCCAGCGTAATCAGGGTGCTATTAACACCTACAATGTGGCGATACCAACGTTCCGGTCTGAAGTTCCTGGCGAATCAAGCCTGGCTCTTCTTCGACGCCACACTAATCGATTGACACCTTAAGAGCCTCTTATCATTATAACATGATACGAAGCTCATTAGGACGGAACCTAGCAGTGAGCTAAAAATACAGGATTTCAACGACCATCAGAGGTCTTTGCCCATGTTTCAAACCGTGTGGGGCTTTTGTTCTAATGTAATGGACCACGCTGCTAGGGACTTTTTTCATTTCACTAGTTTTCTGTATTGTTAGTGCCTCTCTTGCTTCATAGCTTTCTTTTACGGTTAGCATGCATGCAATTTACTTGAGATGTTAATTTTTCCTATCAAAGGATGAAAATTTGATTAAATATTGAGAATGACCCATTCTCAGAGGGGTTCAAAAGCTCATAATTCAGTTCCCTCTGATCAACTGCCATACTACGCCTGTCAAGTGACATATTTCATAATGCCGAGGATCACACTATGTATTCCCAAGTACAATTTCATGCTTGGATGGGTGGCTCGTACTGCACCCATGCTACCGTATCTGCGCTTTACATGCTGTACGTATTAGGTCGGCTCGTGAGCTACATATCCTCGCATCAATTATGCGAGTGAATTCATAGTGCGGCCCCGGCAAACGAAGCAGTTGATCAATTAATGTCGTGGCGTCAAATTTGACGTTGTAAATTAGGAAATTAGCATTGTCAGAAGATTGGTTATTGGGACTGATGCACTACGTTACGCCGAGACTACTTATGCATTCACACGAGCAAGTTGTAGCGAGATGGACTGCTCACTCGGCGTCCTGAAATATATTTCAACTCGGCAGCAAAGATACGGTATCATGGACGACTTCGCGAGCTGCACAGCCTCGCAACACGTTGTAAATTATCAATCCAGCTTTAGAAGAATTAGAAAAGTAATTACAAAATAGTGTCAAGTAGGTAAGGTGAACAAGCTCCGCTTTTTTCCTACATTTTTTCTTTCACGATCTGCTCAGCTTGGAGAATCAGAACAGAACGCTAGGGGGCTAACTTCAGAGAAGGCATTACAGAATTTGGTGAGCTTTAGGTTGTTAGTGGCCACTGTCCTGAATCTGACATACGGACAGTGTTGATACTGTGTCGCCAACTGGCAGCGTCCGTTAGCATATGAAAGATTAAAACAGGCGCAAACAGTGTGAAATGATGATGCTTATTTTACAGTTGGGCCGCACCCCTCTGCACTACGCCATGGCAGTGGACGGTGTTGATGAGGTGGCCAAAATCCTCGTACAGGCCGGGGCCAAGCGAAACATCAAAGATCTGGTATGTATTATGTTGTAATGTGATTAGGAAAAACTTTGACCTATTATGTTTAGCAATCCTTTTTCCAGGATCGCACCTAGAGCTTATTTGCTGGTATGTTCCTAGGAACTCTTTCTCGTACGGGCATGCAAACACAAACGAATATTTTCTTTAATTATGGTAATTATTAATTACTTCTTATGCCATACAAAGGTTCTTACATGCGATTAACCCCATCTGCTCCAAGGCGGCGCAAAATTGTACCGCCCTATCGTTTTTCACTCACAGTTCTGCTGTCAGTGATATTCAGCGCCCAAAATTCCGTGACTTTTCTTAATTGAACATGACTATCAATAAAATTCAAATATATCCGCACATTACAGTCAAAAATACATATAGATAAATAGAAATATTTCCGAAAATTAGATGATGCCATTTCAGTGTAGATTTTCTTTTTATACAAAAAGAACTTTCAAAATTATCACTAAAAGACAGCAACAAGGCTAGAAATGAATAATAGAAGGGATTATACGTTCAGCTTGTGGAAGTATTAATATTGCGGCAGATGAACTGCCGGAGTACTCAACCTGTACTGTCCGGAGATATTTTCTTATACTCGAATTTAATTGACTTTAAAACTACTCTGAGGCAGTATTTTTTTTATTAAACAGGCGAAATAATAGTTGAATAAATGGTTTTTGAGACTATGAAGAAAAAACTCTGACATTGATAAAGTTATGATAATTTTTAGTGGGCGGCAGAAATTTGTACCTCCTTGGCTCTCAAGCGGCTCTTTAGCTACTAGAAAGGCGGGGCATGACCTGCTTGTCAACGAACTCAGTACAGACGGGTTGAGAGGGGACGTGTCACCTTGGGCGTGTGGTCCTCAATGTACCAAAACTATTGCGTTGCAGCTCATGTATGTCAATCGCCCACACTCACATGGCGGGTGCTGCCCCGTTTCGTGAGGAAGCAATCTCGGGCACAGTCACTGTCCCACGGTCGTGTCCCCGAACACGTCCGCGCACACGATCCTTCGTGTGGCGTGGCCATTAAACAAGCGTTAATTATTTGGTTCAAGATGATAACCTTTTCAGTAAAGAAAACGATAAGCGGGACTTAAAAGCTTTTAAGGATGACCAGGAATGCGAAGGAAAGAAAGCTTAATGGGTTATGAAGCCGATGTTAAATTTAGATACTGCATCCTAGAAAAGATTGTCATTGAGTTTGAAAGAAAAGTTATTGAATAAAGTTGAAGAAAATAAAATTGAGTACGGTAAAAGAAGTAACGTGAACTAAAGTGAAGTGAATATGAGCTGAATTTTAAATTTAAACACCGCTCCAGCTAGAATGGGCTGCCATCCAGTTTGAAATAAAAGTTTTAAAGTAAATATGAAGTAAAGCCAAGTAACGTACAGGCGTATTTGATTGGGACACTAAGTCAAGTTGCTTAGCCTAAATCGAGCGGAAAGTCAATTCAGACCGTTCTTTTTGCCTCGTTGACGCGAGTTTAAGGGCTTAAGCGGAACCGGCTTGGGCGGAGAACTCAATGTTGCTCTGTAGCCAGTTTGACTTTTTTAAGCGTAATGCACTTGACTTTACCCTAATTTACACAACAAGGGTGACATGGAAACCAACTTTTTCACCTTCGGTGAATTAATATTAAAACAAAGGTAAAAATTTTGCAATTGTAACCTCCTAAAACAACGATTTAAAAAAAAATTATTAGTTCGTTTTCTATGAAAGCCACAGAAGCATAGGGGAAAACATTTTCAGGGTTAACTTAAGTATATTGCTTTGGGGCGTGTTGCAATCAGGCCTTCGGTGTCACCAAGGGTTGTGCGGCAATCACGACAAAACCGGGCTACCGCAACCTGAAAAAAGGTTACCGTAACCCGAAAAGTGGTTATTAGAGCGCCATCTAGCGACGAGCGGTGTAAGCTCAGCTACATTGAAATTAGCTTTAATTGAAACTTCGTCAATATAAGTTCCAAGTAACTGATCTGATTTACTTATTTTGATTTACGGAGTTTATTTTTCGCGTATTTGAATGAATTTAGTGCTCCTTTTATTCAAATTGGCGTTTGTGTTCGGTGACCTTACATCGACGTAACCCGTGTCGCAGTCGCCATTTGAGCTATGATTGCGACACGGGTTGCGACTGGCTGGGTCACCGGTGTTACGCGGTGTAGCACAGTTAACCCAGAAATACTGATTGCACCATACCCTAAGCTGTGCTACACTGGCCTCCAATGCGACCCAGGTTGGGTAACACTGGGTGACACCGATGACAATCCTCAAAAATTGTAGGGTTATGAACTGGGTAACACTGCCTTTGTCTACAAACGTTGACTTTAATGCTGAAAAAAAGAAAATAGCATTACAAACTCTACGACAGCTATATATTGCTGAATTCTAACATTTGAAGCCTTTTTTTTGTAGTTTTCCCCACTGTTTATATTAAAATACAGCCAAAATAAGGCTCCGCCGAAATGTATATATTCAAGCTTGCCGAAAACTCTGCAACACGTTGTTGGGGTAACACCGGCGTCTGATTGCAACACGCCCCTTGTGTCATATTATACTCTTTGCTTGTTGACTCATTACATGGATAAGTAATATGACAAAAATATACCAGTCACTCGGGCAGACCAGTGTAGTATTCTGTTTAGGTAGTATCATCACTGTTGTATCCCACACGTCATAAATAACTAGAATAAAACAGCAGAGCCAGCTTCATATTTCTAACCTAACTTATTTTACAGAACGAAAACTTTGCAGCTTGTGAATAAAAATCCATTATATTTACTTCCAAGGATGCTTAACTTTTAAATGTTAGGAACGTAAGACAAATTTTACTAGTGACGTCACAGCCTAGGTTAATATTTTTCAGCTTAACTCCTAAAATCTGTTCGATTGGGACACGCTTAAATCGGTCCGAAAAGGCAAGTCAAGTGCACTTAAATACTCGACAGTGACGTCCCAAGCGAAAACATATTAAGTAGACCAAATTAGTAAAGTAATGGTAGATAGGAAGTCAATTTATTAATCATTACAGTTAAAATAGTCTGCCACTGAATACCTACTTAAGCATACTACATGTCTAATTAGAGAGGACGCCACCGACTTGAATATTTGGGGTATGATTGATTGGGTCGGTCGATTTACGCCAAGCCCGCTTGACTTAAGCTGTCCTAGGTTTCAGACACCTGGCTTCGACGCGTTGATTCACACTTCAAGGGTTGACACTTGTCTAATACCTGTGTGACTTCCAATAACTTCATCTGACTTCGTAAAGTGGAGTTCTCAATCCATTCAATACAATCGAGCTGCTGCTCACCCCTGCTACACGATTTAAAGTAACAAAGCAAAAGTTCCTGCCTCAAGTTTCGGGCAGGGGTTGCTAGAGTTATGGGTAGTGTATTGTGTTCTTGTACTTTGTAGTCTAATACGCGTAGTCCACATGCTACGACTAGTATGCTGCCTACTACATACTTGGGCTGCTCAAATTTCGCTGTCAGTCCATTGCATTTTTTGGTCCTGAAATTCTTTTTTTTTTTAACGAGAGGTACCCATATAGTCCTGGCTCTAGCGGGGGGGGGGAGGGAGGTGTCTGTGTAAATTTTTCTTTTACACCTGTGTCATGTATTTTCCCATTCCATATGATGAGGACAATAAAAAAAAAAATTTGGGTACATTTTGGAGGGGGCTTAAATGGATCGATTGTTTACCGATTGTTCTGAGACTTGCTCAGCTTATGTATTTAAAAAAAAACACATTTTGCTCAAACAACTTTTTTTGATTTAGGCCTTATTTTTTCAGATAATGGGATGATTTAATATATATACTCAATGAATTTCCATGCTAGAAAAAACTGACAGTTTTGGAATCCTTGAACGATTCCCAACAAAACAATAGAGCTGGATTTTCCATTTTCTATTCCGTTTTCTTTTGCTGTGCTATTTTCGATCGCTAACTAAAATATAGGGGAAAAACAAAATATGCGGGTTTGAGCTGTGTTAAAAAAATAATGGGGGCAAAAATGGAAAATTGAGCTCTATAGTCTTGTTAAGGAACTTTTAAGGATTCCAAAACTCTTATTGTTTTGTGTTCTAGCATGAAATTCAATGAGTTCTATTTTTTAAATTCCCCAAAAATATAGGTATAGATATTTCCTAACATTTCAAAAACTATTGCTTAAAGCAAAAAAGTTGTTGAAGCATAATGTGTTTCTCTTTGAAAAATACATATCCTCAGCAAGTTTCACAACACTCTGTCTACAACCGATCATTTTAAGCCCCTTCTCCCATGCCCTTCTCAAAAATGTACCAGGTGCGAAAGTTCTACTCAGCTTTTTTAAATGTCCTCATCATATGGACAAGGAAAATACATGGCACAGCTGTAAAAGTGAAATGTACTCAGACATCCCCCTCCAGAGCCTGGACTAATAGTTTGAACTCTGTTTTTGTGTTTCGTAATAAAACAACAACTTCTTTTCCAGAGAGGCAAGATGCCAAGTTTCTACTTTATGAAGCGAGAAGAAATTGTGCAAATGATCAACGAGCTCTACGAGGATGAGAATTGAGCAAAAACCGGTTTATAGCTCCTAGTAAATTCAAATGACATTTTTTACAAAAAGCTATCTGAGCTTCGTAGTTTTACGCAGCTTGCCGAAAACCATAAAAAGTCAACCATTGTCGTTACTAGCTTACTACATAGGCAAATGGTATACTGTATGCTGCCCGGCAGTTTAGGGGTTACTAATGGCAGCAGAACTCCTACAAGACACCTGATTTTTTCTTGAGGCACTGGTACTTCCAGCTATCGACATCATCGAGACAGTCACTGGACATCTGATTATATCTGGAGGCTCTGACGCTTCCTGTATCGATATCATCGAGAGAGTCAGAGAACGTTTAATTATTTCTTGAGATACCAGTGCTTCCAGCTATCACCGACAGTGAAAAACGTCAAACGTTAATTTTACAGTTTATTTACAAAATTTATCATCCTGAGTTCATTTCATGTTAGCATACCTATGTACTAACGATGGGAAAATGATTACTTCTATCAATCGATAGCGAAAAACTTCCAGTTCCATTCGGTAAACTCGCCTGCACTTATTATAAGGCAAAAAATATAACTTTCGTTACCTGAAAGTGTAACTAAATCCCATTTCCCTACTTATATATATATATATTTTTGCATGCACAGTGGAGCGATATCAAATTATATGCAAAAATAAGTCATTGTATCGTTTTTCATCACTCTCGTTTCTGTTCAGAATGATAATAATTATGCTCTATAACTGGAGCCACTTCAGACACTGTCGAAAAACTTGTCCAGTACTTCCGACAGGTACGTTGGCTTTCCCTTTTGAAAAGAAGGTCAAGCATAAAACCGAAATCGATCACCATTAAAACGTCTGACAACTCAGGAATAATCGGGTTGTTGCTAACTCTTGCAACACGATTCAGAGTGTCGAAATCAACGCTTCAATGCGAAGCTGCGGAAAAATGAAGCTAACTTAATGGGCTTCTCTGTACCTATCGATGAAGCCTTTGGCTGCATTATTTTGGAGTGATGATTGTTGTATACTTGAAGTTTAGCTGAACGTCGTTGATCTAGGTTGATAGGAGTTGCTAAGGCGAAAAATTGAACTGAAATAATTGTTTTAAGTACCTAGCCTTTAAGAGTGACGAATATTGCTAAAATGGAATATTAAACTGAGCGTTATTGCTTTAGGTAGACTTTAGGAGTGATGAATATTACTAAAGCAGGAATTAAAGCTGAACGCAATCGTTTTAGGTAGCCTTTACAGGCTTGACGAGTGTTGCTAAGGCTAGAAATTTAGGTGAACGTCACTGTTTTAGATCGCTTTTAAGAGGAATGAGTGCTGCTAAGGTGGGAAAGGGAACTGAACGTTCGTGTTACATGGCATTTAGTGTGCTGCAGTGGTTAGTTCTAATTTTATTGAGCTATGAATGTGATAATAACATATCTAAGTTCGTACAGACAGAAAGATAATGCATCTAGTATCTGGGTCAGTATTGTGCACTTCAGGGAATATATTTAATGCGTCATTGTCCACAAGAAATGAAGAAGGACTACTATATTATATTCTGCTATAGTCTGTAGTAAGATTGTTATTTCTGACACCTTTATATATCTATGTGGTAAATTGAAAGTCCCCTTTCAACTACTGGCGTGGAAAAAGAAATATCTGTCAAAAGATAGTTGATAGTTATCGTACATTTGTATAGATAAAAGGAAAACAAAATATACGTGATATTTGTTAGGTCTATGTAAACAAGAGATAGATAAAGATCCTCCTGTTGAGGGATACGTGATATTCATTAAATTGATTAACTCCACGTTGAAACGTGTCGCATAATATGACATGTCAGTGAATGGATATTAATTGCGTGACACCTAAGATAGATATTTTTTTTACGCGAGCAGTGATATGTTTGGGCTCTTGTGTGACGACGAAAGAACGAAATCTACTGATAGGTCCTCCATTTATATTGAAGTAAAATACAGTAGTATCAGCTAAAATACTCACCATAGCTATCAGATAGTTATCTATATACATAGAGCCATTATATGTTTTTGTCTAGAATCTTTACTAGCGTTGTCACTGTCAAGCCTCACCTGCCTACGCCCCAGTTTCAGTGCTTAACCCTACCAGAATCACCAGAATCAGCCTTTACAGGCTTGGGTAGCCTTTACAGGCTTTACAGAAATGATATTCCGACCAGAAACCCGACACTTTTACAAGTTGGTTTGTCCCCATAGGGTGGAGCATGCCCTTAGTTGGTCCTCCTATGACAACGATACTCTTAGCTGCTTCCTATAAAGTGAACGACATCCTTCGATCCATAGACTTTCATTCAAGTGGCAATAGCTCATAGAGGGCCGGGGCGTAGGTTCCGGTGTCTTTTTGGGAATGGGCCTATTGGTTCGTCTACTGCCGCTTATCTAATCTAATTCTTTGAAACCATTGATACTACGTAAAGCATGCGCAGAGGAGTTAGAAATTGTTTTTACGGCGGTACACAAATGAGTTGCTAGCGCTGTGAAACCGTTCCCATGAGCTTTTGAAATCCCTTGCAGGATCGAAACCGTAGGGGTCACAGAATGATAGCGAGCCTCAAGCTGTGAAGAACAGGCTTTGATGCACCCATAGATGCATTTATACATAGACGTTAACTTCATAATACGTATTATTATATTCGAGCAGTTCTGTTACCTGCATATAATAGCCAAACATGATTATGTATTAGTGATATGTACAAGCCGTTAGATTTTAACTATATAGTTTATAATAAATCTGTATATGTTTAACCAGTGGTATGTAATATACATCATCCTAATAATCTATATGTATATGTCTATTGTGAAGCTAACTGACATTTTGAATTCTCTAGGTAGTTATTATGCTCATTTGTTCACCCTAGTGTTTTATTAACAAAATACAATGCAACGAAGAAACAGTGCTGTAATGTAAACTCTTATAACTTTAAAAAAAATAACGTAGAGAAGTGAAGCAAAATGCGACAAACAAGGACATATCTTTTCAAGTTTCAAGTTTAGTTCTTAACAATTGCTCGATATGATAGCCTTAGAGACGAAGACCGCGGCTAGCCCTCGTTTTTAAGCTGATTGGAAGTACCTTAACCAACTAGAAAATCCATACATTTTTTCGGAAGTGGTAATTGAGACTATACGTTGTAGAAAATTAAAATTATTGCTTCGCATCTCTTATAGGAGTGAAATTTCGGCATATGCCACTTTATGAGATATTTTTTTTTTTCATCGCTTTTTCTTATCAAGTATGGCTGAGTTACAAGCGTTTAGTTTTCGACATTTTTTTCTGTGTTATTCTGCACAAGCAGTCGAGTCAAGATCAAAAGTGGAAAAAACCTCAGATTACAGTAAAACCCCTCTAATGCGCACAGCACGGGGGGAAGGGGGTGACGGATTAGCGAGGATTTCGGATTACCGGGGTTCTTACAAATCCGAAAAAACCTCCGTATTCCGCACTAATACGGATTATAGAGCGATTGTTTATACCTTCTGGGCATCACCTCGCGCATATTTTTCGTCAATCACCCCATTAATCCGAAAAATGAGAAGCGCTTTGTATGGATTACAGAGGTATTTGTATGAACTCCGTACTTTACCCTATTAATCCGAAAAATGCTTATTTGTTAGGACTGCATTTCGAACTATTATCAGATGTTCGGATTAGGGAGAGGTTCGGATTATTGAGGTGCGAATTAGAGGGGTTTTTCTGTACTGTGACAGAATAGTGGGGCAGTGTAATAATGGGGCACTGTCAGTAGAATTTTTGTTTCTTAGCATTCCAGTTCGCTTGTCGACTTGACTTCATGTATCCACAGTAGTATTACAAAAGAAATCAAATACTGCATGA
>LQNS02277997.1:9219305-9233384 GCA_001587735.2 Parhyale hawaiensis | reverse complement strand
CCAGCGCGCATTGGACTCTGCTGGATCTACCGTGGAATAATTTTCAGTTAAGTAATCTTCGCATATAAAAATTTTACCCTATCTTTCAACACCGAATAAATTCATAACACAGCGTAAGTGGAAAACGCGTCAAATAATTAACCAATATTGAAACGTTACCCCAGCGCGCATTGGACTCTGCTGGATCCACTGTGGAGTTGTTGACTATCAAAGATGGTGGCAGACAACAAAATTTCTGTTTCGACAAGTTTGTACTTCCTTTCGGTTCTCCCATTCTTCGTGTGTTCTTTCCTAACCTCATTCTAATAACGAACACAATTAACAGACAGTGAAGATCAAAGAACTACAGAAAACCGAGAGACAGAAAGCAGGATCAAACTTGTCACGAACAACTTTCGATAATGATGAGAATTGAATACGCGAATCGACATAGTCCTAAAAAAAATTACCCTTAAATGTTTTCATACGTTATCGATTTTCTTATGTGCTTCGGGGATGGATTAAGAGAACGCTCGCGGCAGTTTTCGTGAGATCGGAGCGCAAAGAAACCTCGGCATTCACAAAACTCTCTAAACAATGGAAGGTCCCTTTTATGTATTTCACTCAAGCTCAGATGAAAACATACTAGACCAGCAGCTCGTGTGTTACTATATGTGTTGAAGGTTAATATGCACTTTCCACGCTTACGGTAAATTTCTATCATGTTAGGAGCAGGATGGACTAGCTATTATTGAGCGGTTCATGGTCTATGAGGTGACGTTATTTTATACAGCGTCAATTGCGCTGTAACTGGTAACACCCGTAGATAAATTTATTACGTCAGTGCGCACACGATGCGGTGTAGCCCATCACATGTTACCGTAATTGGCAATGCGTTGCCGGTAACTGTTACCATAAAATACAGTAACTGGTATCCTTGCAGTAAGTCACAAGTCGGAGACTATTATAAAAAATATTATAAAAAAAGTCTGAGAACCGCTAAGGCCTCAGCACACACTCCACGTGAGGCGCAAGCGCACTGGAAGAACTCCATACTGTCTACTATACAGCACCGCTTTTTTTTCTCAGTAGCGAGCTGTAAATTAAGAAAGACGCGTCCATTGTTTTCAGTCGGAGATGACATCCAGGTGGCCCGACAAGCTGTGTATATTAATTGCTCCTTTGAAAATTAGTCTGTTGGAAAATGAACTTCAGAATTTAAATGTTCGGTCTCATTGGCTCTAAGATTTACCGTTCTTTACAATTTGATTGCCTCAGCGAAACCAAGAAAAAGGTCACAGAAGGAATTTATTGAGTCGTAATTCTTACAAACGTTGGATCAGTTCCTTTAAGGGGAATTTATGAGTCGGGTTGACGGTTTCAGCACCTGTATGGGTTTAGGGTGTGCATGTTGTGTTTTATGAAGAAACTCTATGAACGAGCTGTACATATAAAAACTACTATCTTCGTGTATCTTCCAAAACAGGTTAATGTTCCTGCATTTCAATGTTTCAAAATTATTCTCATCACTGCATATATATTTATATCAGGTTCTTAGGGAAGCTCACAGTCTCATAATTTTTTCGGGTTAGACAACTACATTGGGGACTTGTTGGGTTTCGAGTGGAAGACTACAGTAGTTATTTTCTAGAGTTAGGTTGGTGCCTAGGTTTCTCTTACAGTTGTACGGTTTTTTCTCTTTGGATCACTACAAGATGCGGTGAATTAACCTTTATACCAAACAGCTGACAGTAGAGGCTTAGAAGTGTTTTTAGTTCTTCTTCCATTTTCATATTGGGCATATAAAACTTTACAGTAAGGAAGAAACTGTCGGAAAAACTTGCAGTAGCAAAGCTAGCTGCAAACTAGCACTGGCGTAAATTTAAGTTCGATACTTTTAATTACGCAACTAAAACGTGTTTCCTTACAGTCAGCTGCTGAACAGATGGATGAGATTTACACACATACTGATTGTCTCCAGTATGCACTTGTGCCGCAGTCCATACAGTGAAATATTTTTCATCATTCAGTGTGTTTCCTTTTTTAGATGTCTAGGTAATATTATATTGACAAGAGTATAGAAATATACGTTAAAATGGAGCTGTCAACACTTCGGAGTAGAATGTTCTAATGTGTTTAATAAAATAAATTATTTATTCCAATGATGGCTTTTGATTTTACATTTCCAAAGAGTATTTAAGTGTACAAGAGCTTCTTGCTGTATGTTTTCTACTGATAAACGGTAACAGAGTTTCATTTTTACAGTGGCTAATTTCTACTGGGCGTCAGCTGCGCACTGTTTAGCTCACTCTAATCGTTTTACGAAGAATACAGATTACTTCATGGCCTCAAGTGCTGAAATATATTTGCAAAAATTTTACAGATGTAAATCATGAAACCCCACATTCACATACCAGTTTATATAAAGAAAACGCAAATGATATTAAAACCTTATCAAGACCTTGTAGATTAAAGTACATTTTCAAAAATCATTTATCTCACTATCCTTCAGCCTATCTGTTTCTGTCATCTGATGAGGAAAAAATAAGAATGGTGCGATGAGTTTTCAAGAACCTATCATGCATTCAAAACACTACCCAGAAATTTTTTATTTTGAAAGTTTTGAGCAGTTGGACATTAATAATGTTGGTTATTGCATATTTGAAGGTCCATTGGTAAACCTACTGCGTTCGTAATAAAACCTATCATTATTATTTAGTGGCAAACCTCGTCTATAGGTTATACTAGGTGAAGAAAACCATTACCGAGTCGTCTAAAATACTTCTTCTTGAGTCTTAGCCATGGAGCTTTCGGAACAGCTTGCAGAGACTTTCCTCCATTGTTCCCAGGCACTCCCATTCAGGCAACACTTCTAGCCGAATGAGTCAGAGAAACAAGAAACCAAGACACAGTTGCCGGAGGCACATCAGTCAAAATGACGTCCCAATCTCTTCTCTGAGATTCACCCACTCCAGCGATTATTAATAATTGTAAAAGCCCGCCACTTTCTTTAGCGAGATGAGGAGCATTGTGGTCAAGGTTTTCTAAACAGCAAGTCGAAGGACGTACAAAATCTGAGATAACAAAAGAAATATTACGTAAACAAATGATATAAATAGCAGCAAATATACATACAACGTACTGAAATAGGAGTAAACCAGTTCTGTAACTGAAGAACGCGTTGTGCATAAACAATAAGAGTGGAATGAAGTCTATCGTTCCTTTTGCGTCAAGGAATATTATGAAACAGGTCATAGGATTTACATTCAATTAGTGACAGAATACACCAGTCTCAATTTTTTTCTGTGTATTAGCACAAACAATGAAAGTCAGTGAGATTATGAGTTGGATTAAACCAAGTGCTACGATCTTCATTATTGGTTGCAAACTTTAACGTAAAATAATTAATTTAATTAGTACAAGTTGCAAGTTCTCCACTAACGGTTTGACCTCTTCAATCTTCATTTTATGATAAAAATGGCGCGGGCTGCTCATATTTAATTTTCAGCAAAAAATATGATCTGACGCGATGCAAAATAGCACAAGAGTCTTACTGTTAGCTTAGTTTGGATTGTAAATCTAACTGAACGATTAACTGATGGGATCGGACTATAAATATGATTAAAAAATAAAATGACGTAGGATCCTCTTCTGTGATATTTACCAAGAATATAAATACGACTCATAAGAAAAATACCGAAGAATCCCCATAAATAATGATACTAGCTGGGAATGAAAATATAAGATACTGATAAAAAATTCCGTGGAATCCTTATTGCTAACTGTTACTAGGATAGATTTCTGACTCGAAAATAATATGGCATAGACTTTTTTCCTATTTTTAACAATGACATTGAAAATTACGCTCATTCAAAAAAATAGAGATCTATTTAATTTTCGATAATTTGCAACGTAAGTGATGAAGATTATCAACATGGTGAAGACTGCGGATCCCTAATTACATCAACCAATTAGACCCATCATTAAATTTTATTTGTGCTTTTGTCTAAATACTGCAAGAATTAATCGTTCTCTGTCACCTGGGGCCCATTAGTTTTTTTTTCAGGAAATTTTTCCCTCATCACTTACAAAAGGCTACTCGAAAATTAAAGATTAGTACTAGACGGCTCGTGACCCGTTGGGTCCTCTTTACGATCGTCTTTGTTTTCGCAAAAAAGGAGGTGTTATTTAGCTGGCCATACACCACCAGCTATGCGGCCGTCCTCTCCTGCCCGTAAAGGAGCGGCCCGTACGGTTCACTATCAACAGATTCTTTGCTTCTCTAACGAATATTCAACACCCAGGCTGTAAGCAAAGTTATATGTAATGTTTTTCAGTTGTCTGTCTGTCTATCTATCTATCACCAAGAGAATTCAAAAAGTTATGAACCGATTTGGACGAAATTCACAGCTAGAGATTGTTAGGTATGTTAGGAGGAACAGATGATTAACTTTTGGTGAAGATATATATGTCCATCCGCTCGTTTGTTTGTGTGCCTCATTTTTTCAATGCCATAACTCAAAAATCTTTGGTTGGATTTTAATGAAATTAACAGGAGTTGTTAGGTATATAACAAACGGTAAATGACCAAATATTGGCAATGACCTGTTTGTTCGTTCGCTTGTCACTGTTTTTAATTTTATGCTTGTTAGCATAATAACTAAAAAAAATTGAATGAATCTTTATGAAATTTATAGGGGTTGTAAATGCTTGGCTTCAAGTTATCGTCTTGCCAAGCATTTACTGCAGGCAGATACGTCGACGAATGCTACGTTGTAGTAAGAGATAAAAGACACCTACAGCAACTCCGAGCAGCGTTTCAAGCATCATTCGTTCTCGTTCTCCACTTTACTCATGAATTGAGCAACAGCAACATCAACATCTTGGACGTGCAAGTAGATGGAAGCTGAAACCACTTTGTCACATCAGTCTACAAGAAACCAACCAATATAGGAAACTACCTTAATGCGACCAGCGAGTGCCCTGAGCGATACAAAACAGGAACGATTACCGCCCTCATCCATCGACAACATTCAACCATTCAAGATCTGTTCTACCTGGGATTTATTTTACACTGCTATCACGCTACTCAAGCAAACACTGGTCAACAACGGGCACAGCAATTCATTCGTAGACAGCGCCATCAGAAACTACCTGCAAAAGAGAAGAACTCAATCAACTGAAGACCTAAATTCCATCAATATGTTCTACAGAAACCAAATGTCGCCAGCCTACAAAACCGACGAACGGGTCATAAGGGACATCATCAGCAACAACATTACCTGCAGAAGCCCAACAGATAAGCTAAAACTCATCATTTACTACAAAAACCGAAAGACCGCTCAGCTGGTCATGCGAAACAGCCCTCCACCACCAGAACTGCAACAAACCAATGCCGTGTATGAATATTTTTGTAATATTGTGGACTGTGAGCCCCAGCCTGCTTCATACATCGGCATGACAACAACAACAACGCTATCGAGGAGACTTACGATGCATCTGAGGGGAGGGGGACCGGCTAACCACGCAAGAAACAATCATAACCAACAGATCGCAAGGGAAAATCTAGTTAACCGTAACAAAAATACTGCGTAACAACAACAATAAAATCCGCCTGCAAATATAAGAGGCCATACTCATCAAACTCCAACAGACTTCTATCAACACCCAAGCGACCGGCATCGCCAGAACCTTACAGCTACTCGGACACCAACACCCGCAACAACGAGAGTAATCAACAACCGGCGTAATTGCCAAGCCGATCAGCACGCTGATTGGCTAAGCTGGTCCCACCGCCAGCAAGCCTGAGGGGACCTAGCACCGCTCTTTGTGTTCCAGAGCCATAGAAGGATCTTCCGTTTTTCCATAGAGTCAGTACTGCTCGAGCCACAATTCTGTCTGCATGGAAGATCTTCCATCGCCGTCACCGCCACGATCACCACCGGCACCGCCGCAACCACCTCCGGTACCGCCACCACCTCCTGATGATGATTACAGCCGTAATCGAAACGTCGAAGACAGCATCAGTGGTCTACTGCACAGCACCAGTGATAACGAATGCATTAAAGGTTTCCGTCAACTTAAAAAAACTCAATAGGTATTTAATCAACAACAATCTCTCAATCGCCTCTAACAAAAATTGCATAGCAAAAAAGCTGTTACCGAACTACACGATTTATATATTTGTTAGGTTAGGTTCTCCATTTCTATGTGATAGGGAGCAGCGCCCCCAAGAGGATTCTTTAGGCTACCTTAGCTATTAGCTAGGCCTTCGGGAAGCCTGTCTTTCGTGCTCTCTTTGCTTCCTTCCTTCTTCATACTCCTACTGATGATGCCTTGTTCTGTTCTTCCCCTACTTACTATTCCCATGCGCGTTGACTCGTGCATGGGTTTCACGTTCGACGTGGAATTTACTTGAACGCCTGCAGCGAATCCCCCAACGATACAAGACGGGACTGTCAAGCACTCATCCATCGATATTACAAAATTTCATTCACCTGAAACCACTTCCATACTGCCGCACCAAATCTCAGGCGAGCCCTTATCAATAATGGATACTCAAACAAACAGTTCGATTCAATCATGCGGCGCTACATAGACCAAGCAATCTCACCCAGAGAAAGACAAACCCCCGTTGGAACGACCCACACAGTTTTCTACGAGAACCAAATGTCCGCAGCGTACAAAACCGACGAATGAGTACTCAAACAAATTGTAAAGAATAACGCAATATGCAACAATAGCGATGATCAGTTTAGACTCCTAATATACTACAAAAGCCCTAACATCGGTCAACTCGTCTCCAGGAACAACAGCAATATTCCACCTCCTCTCAAGCAAATTCATGTCATATACGAGTACAAATGTCAGCATGAAGGCTGCGAGCTTCATAATACCTCGTATATTGGCATGACTGTCACCACTCTGACCAGAAGGCTCACCAAGCACCTTCAAGACGGATCCATAAAAAACCATACGCAGCAGCATCACGACACTGCCTTGACTAGAGAAATGCTAGTACAGTAGCAGGAACGACCATCCATTCTACACCGCAATAGCAACTACCAACGCCTACAGATAATGAAATCCCTACACATTAGAGCTAAGCGACCAGTCATCAACAACCAAAAAATCATCCGGTGAGTGGAGTGGAGAGAAGAGAAAACTAGACGATAGTGGGAGAGATGTGAGTAGGTAGAGGGGAAAAAGGAAGAAAGGTGAAATAGAAAAATAGAAAAGGGTGAATGACCGGGCAGTGCCGGTTTAATTAGGGTAGGTTATTCAATTAGATTGCGGAGTGATTTGCGCAAAATTCCATGAATTAAATTTACCAACTTTGACCCTCCCACCTGATGAGCTGGAGAACAGCGAAACGCGCGTCGTGTGTATCAAAACTTCTCTAACTGCTTCTAATCGAAATCTACATTGTGCCATGTCAAGAAAATAATATTATATCTGTATATATTTGTCTGTCCACCCAATAAATGGTCGAAGGAGTTGAGCAATGTTCATAATTTTTTGTAGGGAGCTTGGTGGGTTGACCTAGATGTGTCTCCCACCGAAAAACTAGTCCTAGCGGGCCATAAAATATGACGGTGTTAATATCTGAACGTGGCGCTCTGACCTAGCCTTGTTGGACACAGCATCTATATGATAAAGATTAGCTGGCCATCAAAAATGACATCGTTGAGTTTGCCCCCACCGCGGGTGATGGTCTTACACCATGATGCGTTTCAGTTAAATTTGTTTAGGTCCGAGCATGACAGCGACAGCACCGCGCGGACCTGCGCCAGAGTCTCATATTGTCACAGGGAACGTGCCTGTTAGTGCATTTATTGCTTTCTATCTAATCTAATCTTATAAATTGCAGTATTCCTTATAACAAAACCTACGTAGAGCACAATATAGTGCATCTATATACAACGTTAACCATTCTTTGACCTTACTTCATTCAAGTTGCACTGATCTTGTTAGAAATCCTTTTTTGTTTTTCGTGCGGTTGCATTGAGACAGAAAACAACGAAACCCTTACAGCAAAATAAAAAAAGGAACATGGCTAAAAATGGAATATTTCCCCGATTTGACCTCTACCACTCAACAATTCTTTACTTTTTCCTCATTTTCACTGCTACCAGTGAACCATACTTGAATGCTTCCCAGTTTCGAGTGCTGTCACTGATAACGATAGCAAGATTTGTTATCTCTGCAGAAGAGTCACATCTCCGCCTTACCTTGACGCATGCGCCTCTGCACCAGCGAGTGCCGCTACGGCACTTGGCAACAGGTCCGCTGTGCAGTCTGTGGCAAAGCGTTTCGTGCTTCGTGGTTGTTTCATTAAAAAAGCTGCTTCGAGCCTTTCGAAATTTTAAGCAGTAGTGCGAAGAGCCTGAAAGTGTCTATACAGTATAAGTGTCGTGAATTTCTCGTCATTGGAGTTTGTGAATACTAATAGGCAGCAGGTAATTTCAAAACAGTAATTTCATTTCAGTATAACGACTATTAAATACACCATCTTCTAAGTTCACCAATTGACAATTAAGCGTATATATGAATAGATCTGTAATTTCTCTGATGTAAATTCAAGGTTTAATTTTGAAAGTTCAATCATTTTTTGACTTACTCTGCGACTGAAGTAGCCGCTGTTTCGTACAGAACTTTACTTTTACATTCTCAGCACCTTTTAAATTTTTGGGTGGTCATAAGATATAAAACTTAAATAAAGCAGTTCAAAGTGTGCAATGCAAACCTCCGTTGCATAACTTGCTGGAAACAATGAATCCAACGAACTGGCTGCAGAATCATACATTTGTTGATGATATCAACCATTTATAATGAGGACTACGTTTGGTATTTAAGTTTGGATGGTGGTTTAAACAATTGACCCTAGATTTTTTTTTTAAATCGAAAATATCAGCAGCGGCTTTCAGATAATTAATTATTGGACGATTTTCATTTTTAGTATTGACAGTTTAATTTAATGAAATGTACAAAGTCGCTTTCTTTCTTAGTTCATTTACCAATTGCATTGTTGGATGCTTCTATGAGAATTAAACGCTACGTGGATCTTCTGTACGCGTAGGTTATTTACTTCCGTTTGCGTTACTTAAAAACGAAAAAGGTGCCTTCAACTAACAACGTTCATTTTCTTCGACGTCCTTTGAGCTATGGTTTCTTTGGAAAATATTTCAATCTATGTGTAACAGCTCTTAATTTTTACTCTTCATTACGACAGAATTTACTCGATTATAACCGACAAAAAAAGTCCATACTGAGACTGTCAATGAGTACGGTATATGTATCTGGAGAGTTCTGTTCATTGGATTTTCCATGCGTTTTCAGTAGGTTTCCTGCAAATATTGCTGTGTCACAGTTTTACTCACTTGCAAGTACTCGCAGTGGCTGTTTGCTATAGAGCTGTGCTTGCACGCTCTTTATCTGGTGTTCGTTTATTTACCAATCTACAATTTAAAGCAATAATTGGATTATAACAAAAGCTTTTCCGGTATTTACAGAACACTTCACTGACAAGACACTGATCGAACCAGAAATCTGAACGGTCTGGAGATTAAAGTTCTCACCTGAGCCTTCCGCCTCATACTCTATAGCTCTGGCATTCTATGACCGACTGCAGCCTTTCAATGCTCTGGAGCCTAGCGGGTATTTCATAAAGATCCATTCATTAATTTTTTAGTTATTGTGCTAACAAGCATAAAATTAAAAACAGTGACAAACGAACGAACAAACGGATCATCACAAAAATTTGGTCAGTTACTCTTTGTAATATATCTAACAATTCATAAAAATAAAAAAAAATCCGCCCATAACTTTTTGGGTTATGGCTTTGAGAAAAATGAGGCAGACATACAAACAAACAAACAAACGGATGGACGAATCTTCACCAAAGGTTAATCCTCTGGTCCTCCTAACATACCTAATAATCCCTGTAATTTTCGTCTAAATCCGTCCATAACTTTTTGAGTTATCTTGGTGACAGACAAACATAGAAACAGACAGACAGGCAAACCCGACGAAAACATAACCTACTTGGCGGAGGTAATTACGATATACAAGAAACCAGTCAATTCTTGGTGCCAACATTTCTTCCAACTACAGAGTCATTATTTATTTATTTATTATCCAATAAAAATATCGACGAACACTAACGCTGCTAAAAAACACTGAGAAGTTTTACCCTTGTGTTATTTTAGTTGCAGCCGCTGTCTATCTTGATCATTATTAGCCGTTCACTTAACAGGAGCTATGGGGAAAAGTCGGTTATGTGTCGTGGGTGCGGGAGTGGTTGGACTCACGACAGCGACCCTCCTGCAGGAGATCAGACCTGATGTCCAGGTGAGAATAATAATAGTACCAATGATAATGATAATAATAATTAATGATAAGAACAAATTAGATTAGATAGCTGGCGGTACACGGGGTCAATAGGCCCTTTCTCAGTGAGCAGCCGGGACTTACGCTCTGGCGCTCTATGAGCTAGTGCCGGTATGTCAGAAAAGAAAAAGAGAAAATGGTAGTAATGATATTAACCTATAATAATATTGTCGCTATTATCATTGTTACCTATATTGTTATTAGGGTTATTGTCGCCACTACTGCCCTTATTATCACCAGGTAACGGTGTTGGCTGATCGCTTCACAAGAGACACAACAAGCGATGGAGCTGCCGGGTTCTTCGAGGTCAGCGAGAACGACATTCGGGGACCGGAGCCGAATAGCGCCCAGTAAGTGCGCAGCAGAGTTTCTTGCTGCACATTAGTCAAACTTACTGAATGTTTCTTTCACCAGTGAACAGACTCGGGTAGAGAGATTGGGATGCAGTTCTTGCAGGATTATAATAGTTTAGATAGCTGGCGGTAGGCTGACTCATTCCCAGAGAGGACTCGTCACTCAGGCTTGCGTACACTCTTAAGTTATGGCCGTTACGAGGGTAGAGAGATGGATGTTGACGCGTTTGTGTCATGTCGGTGAAGTACATTTGTGTAATAAGACGGCTGTTTGTAAAAAAAAAAAACAAAGCACTTTCTTGATGATGGAAAAGAACTACACTTCAACACGACCCCTCTGGTAGCTAAAGATGCATGGGTTTAATGACTAATAAGTTGTCGGCAATCATCTTGCGACTATCAAGTGAAACTCATGACAATCTTGTAAGTTAAGCAGTCATACTTGAGCTCCATTATCGTTATTATTAAATCACACCAGACTGGCGACGTGGGAACGGGGAAACTCCATGAGGTTGACAAACTCCTTGCAACCAGTTCAGCGATTGAAGAAAAACAAAAAGAATGAGAAGATCCGAGATCACAGAATAGCTCTGTGTACAGATCGTTTAAAGTAACCAATACCCGCACCAGCAAAGACAGAGCCTTCAAGATCATTTCAAACATCCACACACGATGGAAAAAAACGAACGAGTATACTGGCCCGTATGGCACCGTAACGGTTCCAAAGCAAACTCATGAAGAGCATCAGTACGCCGAATATACCTCACCCGAACAAATGGCTCCGGAACAAAATCAGACAGTGGATGACTAGGTGACAATTGCAGCTTGGATTACAATGGCACAGGCCCACGCTCGAAGACATTCAGTTCCAATAAGGTGAACCAAAATTCTATATAAATAAACGAGCAAATTAGGAAGGCGATCGTCATTTTTGTTTGTCGTTACACTTACAACCCTCATTGACATAAGGCAGGCTGGTGTGGCCGCCAGAAGCAGGTTACGGTTATTATTTTTCGAGGTGCGGTAGCCCTTGGAGCGTAATAGACAACATGCCTCTGGTAAACAGGCTACGCGTGATAGAGACCCCAGAGTATTTTTTTTTTTTTCAGAATGAAGACTATCCAGAATTGGAGAAACAACGAAAATGAAGAGTCATACATGCGGGACTTTTCTATCATGAAACATAGAGAGATTTCCACGTGTATTGATAGAAAATACATTAAGGCTCAGATTAGAGAAGTACTGAACTTCGTTAGTATTTCAAAAAGAATTGTCTGAAGTTCATAAAATTGCCGACCGAAGCCCGGAAACAGCTATTACTGATTGGATGCTTTTATCTGAAAGAATTCATCCGCATCCTCGTACCCAAAAAATAAATTGTAATTCGAACTATGTTTTGGGTTGCAAATCTCTAGAAGCGCAATCTCTATGAAATGCATCTATTTCAGACGTTGGGCGAAGACTTCTTACGAATATTACACAAGGCTGCTGAAGTCTCCCGATGCAGAGGTAGCTGGTGTTAAGGCCATCAGAGCTACAGCGCTGTCAAATGACACTGAGGCCGTTGTGCACGTGAGTGCTCTACCTTTAATTGTAGTTAAATATTCCTAACGAAAATAAATGGAGAATTTTTAGTTTACTTTGAGAATATTGAAATCTTGGTAGTATTTAACTTTGATAACCAGGAGAATAGGTGAAGCAACGTTAAAGAAAATAATTATCTAATGTTTACAGCGACTGCATCCGACGATATTTCATAATCACCTAGAAATTTTTTGATAAAAAAGATGCTGATAATTCAAATGAGTTAATAATTTCACAAAACACTTAATTTCTTCCTTCTAGGTTTTACATATGCATTTCTGTTCGCCACTAATTTTATTAAAGACTCTAGCATTCAAGAACAGTAGTCCTTCATGAAATAAGTGCCGAAGAAAAGTGTATTTTCAAAATTTTAGAGAAAAAACAGTATCGGAAAAAATACATCGATGGACCTCATTTCATTAACCTATATCGATGGCTATATCGAAAGAAATGTAAAATAACACGTCGGAATGATCTCTCATACGCTGATAAGAGTACATATCACCTGTCAGGCGTGGCCTTCCTATGACAATACGCATTTATGTGTGTTCGCTCGACTATCTTTTGCTCGGACTGTAAGTGCTGTTTTACTGGTACACGTTATACACAAGTTCGTTGGCCACATTCTAAATTAGCTCTTGAATTATTTCTTCCAGTGGACTGTAGTGCAGTAAACATTCTCTGACTGTCCGACAGTAGCTGTCTGAACGATGGACACTTTCAATTATTGCTTTTGGTGTATTATATTTTCATATGATATGACTTTCTGTTAGCCAAGTTTTAACCCCTTAAGTTATTACCTCGAGAATATTCGCACACCAGTTACCTATAGCGTTTACACGTTATTCCTCCTAAAACTATAAAGATTAAAATAAGAACGTATTTAATAAAAGGGCTGAATGGTGCACATTGAACACCGAGTCAGTTGGAAGTTTTTGAAGCCGACAAAACCATTTTATCATTGTGATGACTACGCAAGACAAGGGTTGTGTTCTTTGTATCAGTTTCTCCTTAAAATGAAAGGAATCTTGAAAAGGAATCTTTTCAAAATTTACCTACTGAGTAGATTATACCATTCCTTCACAGTGATCAACTACAAATCACAGTTAACCCAAGAGGTACAACTAGAAGTTAGGTTTACAAGCGAAGCAAGCAGTATGACCATCTTTTGAATTTAATAAAAAAGTTTTTTTCGGCTTCTCGTAAGATTCAAGCAATCGTTCTTGCGAATTTGAATAAATAACTGGTATTCTTGACACTTTACCTACGCTATATTACAAACACTTTCGCCGGTCACTAAAACTATGTTCCTTTGCTGTCCCACTTTGTTCAGATATATATATATATATACAGGGTGTCCCAGAATTCTTTGAACAAAATTTAACCAAATATTCCTTACAATTATATAAGCATATTTAACTCCATAAAGGCATGTCCGAAAATGTTTAGCTTAAAAGTTACGTAGGGTTGAAATGAAAAATGATATGAAAGTCTGAATGTTTATTTCTATGAATACAGGGGTTGAATTAAGTTACAGAATTACAATAGTTGCTCAAATGTCCGTACCTCAACTGTGATGCATGCGTTGAGGCGCCGGTGGAGGGACTGCCGAACCCTTTCGAAGATACCTGGCGTTTCCGTAATACGAGCGCAGCCTTCAACAATCCTACCGATGAGTTCTTGTTCAGATGCAACTGGTGTTTCGTACACGACACTCTTCAGGTGTCCCCAAAGATAGAAGTCAAGGGGCGTCATGTCCGGAGAACGTGCCGGC